>PPHD01000669.1:27908-56116 GCA_002909625.1 Bambusicola thoracicus
ATTCGAGATCAAACAGACAATTTACGAAGGAACTTTTAGCTTGAAAGGAATACAGTGATCAGTAACTGAAAAGGTACACCACAAAATATTCATCTGAAGTATGTATTTATTCACATGATTTTTCCTTCTTGTTTTGCTAGATTTTGATCTTATTGCACTGTTCTGTTAAGTCACAGAATGAAGCCTTCTGTGCAGGCACTGCCTGGAAAGTATGAATACAGCTGCCATCAGAAGTGCTGATTTTACAGTGTGAGCTTTTATTATAGGGTGGTTTGTGTTGGAAGGGACCTCAAAGATCCCCAGTTCCAACCCCCCTGCTCTGGACAGGGATACTTATTTTAAAGTGTCTAATTAGTGATGTTATAATACTTAAAAATGCTTAATTTATGCAAAGATTATTATAAGACAGCACTTTAGACTAAAATCAGCATTAATTTTACTAACAGTATATCACAACTCTTTAGATATAGAAATATGAAGATATAAATTATGATCTTCGGCTTAAAAAAAAACCAATCATTCTTAAGTAACATCTATTTTCGGACAATGTATTTTCAGAACAATATCTAAGTACGCTTAATTTGAACCTGCTCTTATCTAATATATAGTGTTAGCCACCAGAACAGAAGGCTGACATCTGCGTTTTATTTTATTCCCTTTAGATTTTTACAGACAACAGCAACCCATTGGAATTCCTACAGTGTAAGACAAATACAGGACTTCTGAGACACCAAAGCGATTACTCAAAGCAGTGCAGCAATTACAGTTTAAGTCAAAGGACTTGCACCTGCTATGCCTTGTGTGTTCCCCATAGCGTCTCTTGTAATGGAAAGCACTAATTAACTCAATACAATGCAGAACTACTGTTGAGAAAGTCGCATTTTCTGAATGCTTAAGTCTGATTAGAGTAGCAAAGTGGAAATACCAGAATTTAGATGCAAATGGTTTGAGTCTCTTCCTGGAGTAAAGCCAAAGCATGACCACCCATGCCAGCATTGTTCCAACTACAGCAGTATTTAGTACTAGCTTTGCAGATTATATCAGCTCTGTTGTGGATGTGGTTATCATCTGCATTTGCAAGCTTGTGTGTTGGTCAGGACAATTAAAATAACTGCAAAATACATCCAGGGCAGAAGTTTCTTCCTGGAAACAAACAATTTGTTTTCATGTTATACTATGTGTTTTTCTCTCTTCAAATTCCTTCATAACTGAGAGCATGTATACAAAGATGCTCTTTTGAAAACGATTTTATTTCTGTCCATATCAGGGAGCAAATCCTGTTTGCATTCTTGAAACAGCACTTTTTATGCAGCTGGCAGAAATCACTCATTGGTAAAGGAGATCCAGGTGTCGATGAATTTGCTCATCAGGATGCCTTTTAAATCAACAGAACAAAACACATTTCAAATATCCGACTGCTGGTTCTGCCCTTAGAAAGGCTCACAAGTAGCCTGAGGAAGCCTTGTATTTTATATATGCATTATTGTCCTCTAAAATACAAAGCAAAAAAGCCAGTAATCCACTTGGTATTTCAGCCCATTCTCACACCGAGCTTATGACAAAAGCAGAAGTCAGGGCTGAAATACCGGCTATCCTTACACTGACGACCAAAGGACATTCTTCTTGAAGGAGAGGAGCAAGACACTGCACTACAGTCACCAGGAGTCCTGAAGCACATCAACTGTTGTTTCGTCGAGCCAGACACCAAATAATTCACCTGTGATCTGAACATAGCTTAGAATAGACAAAAGTCTGAGGGCGGAATTTCCTATTGCTTTCTGTACAATAAAAGACACTGCCGCCTCGTCCACTACTTTGAGAGCCACTACAGTGACTGACCCCGTCTTTTGTAACGAGATCTGTCAGGACAGTGAAAGTGTTTGCTGCCTTTCTCTATTTGGCCACATCTGTGCTGTCATCGCCTGTTCAAAGAGGTCAGGACTGCAGCATCAACCTTCCAGTACAAGCATTCAGAAAGGCTTTGAGGTGCACAGTTTTCCGCATTTTATGTAACCAAGTATGTCACCGTATTAAAAGCACAACCATGCAAATGTCACAGATGACCATCGAACGTGCAGTTGAAAGGCACAGATATGTCCCCAAGTCCAAATTCATTTTTCGTTTCCAACATTCAATGCAAGCTTGAGTTAAAAGAAATCACAGTAAGTAGAAAATCTTAAGATAACTTGAAAAGAAATTGTCACCATGGATTCTCTTCAGAGATAATATTTTTTTCCAAATCACTTGTTCATACTTGAGTCATCCCAGAAAGCATGTAAAGCTCATGGAAATTTGTCACTGCAGATAGGACGATGAGCACAGAATTCTTACAGATTATTTCGAAATTTCCTTTTGGCATCTGTAGCTTGGGTTGCACTTATGCTTGACAAATAGATTCAAATGGAGGCAAACATCTCTTCCCCCAACACCTTCCTCTGTTTAATTAGTACTCCCCCATACTTAGTAGTGTCATCAGTGGTGCAGTACTTCAGCAATAATAGAAGCTTCACATCAGCAATCAATACCTTCAGCAGATACATTAACCATCAATTTGCTTGCTAAGAAATTAGTGTTTACTTCTGCAGTATGTTTATTGTGACCCACAATATTCAGGAAACAAATAAGATTAGCGCAGCCTCTGAATATAAGAAGCAGACACGGTGTTTCACTTCACCCAAGACTTCAATAAGACAGACATGACAGTTGTTTTGTTTTTCCCCTTTTCCACACATATGTCAAACGCTGAGATTTACACAGCCCTATCTAGAATATTTCAAACTCATTGGGTATTAATAAGTCAATTATCACAATACAGCTACTTATCACAAACAACAGCCTAACACTTAGGCAGACCCAGGCTTACGCGAACACATACATGATAAAGACAAGCTGTAAAAACCTCTGATCAACACCAAATGACATAATTCATACCTTTCACCTCTGAAGAAACACAAAACATCAGATTCTTACACATTTTACATCCTGTAGAGATTTAGAACTCCATCACGAGGAGTTTTCTGTGATGGTAATGTTTATACTACAATGCCTCAAAACATGGCCATTTGACTGATTTCACCTTTGTACCCTTACAACTGAAATTTATTTTAGCAACTGAAGGAAGATATCAACTTACACTTTCCCACTTCCCCCACCTCATCTAAAGCATTTATCTTCACATACATTCAGTAACTCGATTTGAGAAGGGTTAAAACTCCACATACCCAATTAAAGTCAGTTTAAACAAGCCGAGCACCTGCGATTCAAATTCCTTTAGCACTTGCACATGAACTTAACTCCAGGTTTTCTGTTGCCGTCCTTCATTTCTAGATTTCCACACTAAAAACATAAGCTGCCAAGTTCCTCGGATTTTGAAATGACCAGAATCAGCCACTGTCCCTTTAATGCTCAGCTCGGTCTCCAGAGCAATGTCTTTTTACTAGAGCTCAGTGTGATTCATTGGAATCTGCCAGGCAGGTCAGGAAATCCCCTGGAGCAGAGGAAGAATATTAAAGAGATGGGACATGTATATCAAATCTCATTACTGTTCTCTTATGAGAATCAATCAAGTGAAAGGACGTGGTGATGTCATAATGACATCATTTACTTTGGGATTAGAAATCATAGCTACTTAGCAACTCAAACTGGCCAATACAGGAGAAGAGGTCCAATGGAAGATGTTATCTTCTGACCCATTTACTCCAAGATAAATATTTGTCAGTTCTTGTTTGAAGACTTTAGATGATGGTCAATAACTTAAGAATTCCATTGTTTCCAGTACAGAATATGAGAAATAAAACCTTCCCTCTGAACCTTTTTTTTTTTTTAAATGATAGTAAAAAAATAATATCCAAGTACGTTATTTTCCCCTGAACAGCTGGTATGGATGCTTCCTCACAGCCATCATCTTCTGCACAAATTGAAGCCTTACAAAAGCACAAAGGAAAAGCCTGTGCTAAGCAGAGTTCATTATTTTAAGACCCACTACAGTCCCCACCAGAAATACAGACCTTTTAGTCCAGACTACCTAATATCATCGCATTAGAAACCATATTTGTTTCATTAAACTAAGCTAAAACCATCTCAGTGAGCCCAGAAATCGCAGTGAGAAGTACAAACCAGAGAGACCCGTGCAGCACAGAGCAGAACGGGTCACGCTCCTGCTGGGGCTATTTCTGGGACCCGAAAGGGGTTTGATGCCCGCAATCTATGCCTGACCTCATTTTCTTTAAAGTTCACTCATCTCTGTTGAAAATACAGTGGAAACGAGTTCTAAAGCAACTGAGCAAAGATAATACGTGCACTGAAATTATAACTAGGTCTTCAAATCCATTTCCAACAAGCCAGAAACACACTGCCAGACCGGCACTTCGTCTCTGCGAATCCGGGGCTGTGTTACAGACGGAGAGCATGGAAACATTAAATATCAAACGAAAGAAAATAAAACACTCCACCTCCTGGAAATAACTTTTATTAGGATGAGGTTAAGATCCCCGATGAAACGAGGGCTCCGCGTTCTGTGAGTAAAAGCGCTTCAGAGCCCCGCGCGCAGCACAGAGCTCCGCTCTGCCTTTCTGACCGCGGAGGCAGCGTGCACGCAAATGCAAGCACGAGAACATAAAACCGGAATGTTCTCGCCGCGATTGTAAAGGCACGAAGCTCCCGAATGCCGCGAGCGCAGCGGCAACAGGCGGAGCGCAGCGCTGCCCGCGGGATCACCTCCGTGCCTCGCGCCCACAGCTTCCCGCCCCGCGCTGCGCCTCGTCAGGGCGGCAGCGTCCCCCGGGGCGGCGGCAGCAGCAGCCTGCCCACCTGCCTGCAGCCCTCCTGCTTGCAACCTGCCCGAGGAAGGGCGCGGGGCTTCGTTGCATCCCGCTGCATCCCACCCCCTCGCCTCCCCCAGCGTGCGGCCGCGGACCGGGCGCGGGGATGGGTGGAAGTTCGCACGCAGAGCGCACACCCTACCTGCCGCGGAGGCGGAGGAAGAAGATGAGAGTGAGCTGCTGCTGCCGCCGCCGCTAACGCCGCCAATCGGCCCGAGCCACCGGCGCTGCCCACCCCGAGCGATAGTAATGTTCATTTAAAGCTCGGCGCCCGCCGCTCCGCCGCGCCCTCCCCGCGCAGCAGCGGGGCCGGCCGCGCGCCGCCCCTTCCCGCCCCCAGCCCGCCCCTGAGCGCAGCGCTGAGGGGGCAACGGTCGCGCTCGCGCCTTGTCCGACCCCTGGCTGCGTCCCCTCACAGAGCGGGGGCTACATCTCTGAGCAGGAACTGCCAGGTGAGGCCGGAGGGCTCAGACCGCCCTGTCCTGGGTTACCAACAGTTGAAGTGCAAAGTTAAGAACGGCAATCTGGGACGATGCTAAAAGCAAACGAACCGTTCTCTGACCCGCGTGCCAGCGCTGCACGTTCCTGCCTGAGAGGTTGTCTTAAACAGAGCTCAGACCTCTGTTTTGAAAGTGCTGAAACAGCTGTTTTACAAAGTTCTTCACAAACCTTAAAGTGTATGAAAATAAACGGCCTGAATCCATTCCCTGGAGGAAGCGTAGCTGAAAGCATCCTTTTCAGCCTGAAAGTTTCTCCCTGTGGGATGTCCAGCCAGAAGCCCCCCGCCCTATCGATGTCGCCACAGCACAGGTGGCACAGGGGAGAAACGTTGCCTCATCCAGGGCCCTCAGAGCAGGTGCCCTCCCGTGTTATGGCGCTTCTCCACAGCACTGGGAGCCACTCAGTGTTAGCAACCAGAATTGAGAAGATTGGCACCTCTGATGTCCCAGGTGGTGGCCTGAAGTGAGCAAGTGGAGGTGACAGCCAGTCTGACTGAGCTCAAAGGATGGCTTCCAGAGGGTCCTACAAGGTAAGCTGGGTTTTCTATCTGCAGAATGGAAGTGCCCGTTTTTGTTACGGAGCAGTCAATCCCGTGTCCTCTCTTGTATAGGTGACTGCCTTATAACACAGCCTCTATAGTTCAGAAGGCAAAGTAACATTCACTACTTCTGCTAGCACCTGTTGGCTAATGATACACGTGGTAACAGAAGCACTACTACACCTTGTACTGTTGTACACTCATCACGGCAGGAAGATCTACCCCCATAATACTATAACATGGTGGAAAGTATAGTGATAACAGCAGGGTGGCATAGTCTTGAGCTGTAACAAATGAGGGCAAACCCAAACGCAGCAGCTATAAATGCAGAAATAAAGGAAAAGAGCTACTTACCTTTAGAAAGCCTCAAGTAGGCAGGGATCTCCAGCAAGACCTCCTTACCTTCCTCCTCCCTCCATCCCGCCGACCCTTAAATGAGATCCTGGCTCCACCCCTTCTATCACTCAGGTACACTGCATGCACCTGAGCTCCTGTGGGTTGGCCCTGCCTTCCCTACCAGGTACTCAATCACTCGTTCAGTCTGTGACTTAGCATTTCTGCTGCAATCCCTTTTCTTCCCAGGCAAACCCAAAGGGCTTTTTTTGGTTATTACTTACACTGTAGGTGCAGTATGAACTTGCTCCCATTTTTTTTGGTCAATTTTCTTAATTTCTGTGTTGCCTTATATGAACTATATGCATAAAGTAATGTTTAATACAGTTCATCATATAGCAATAGACACAAACGCTCATGTTTACTACTAGAAACTCCAGGTAGAGAGGATACACCTCGTAAAATTAGCTAATTGCTATTTTGAAATCTAACTAATTATGCATAGGTTGCCAGATTGCTCAGAACCTTGAATGACTTGCTTGTGAATTTTTATGTAGAAAATATGTTAGGACAGTTTAACGCCATTGCTCATTAATTACAAAGAGTACATATGATGAGACTAATAATAGGATTGTCCTGTAATCCAATGTAATAATCAGAAATTGTTTTTGCCGGTGCAGCCTGAAAAGGTAATAGCTAAGGATATTCTAGCTGTCTAATTCATACAGTAACAAGAAATAACTACTGCTCTGGCATTTCTACTATTACTTCAGGGTTATAGATTTTGTTACTAATTAGCACTTAATTAGCCCTTGTCTTCATCACAGTCCCATTGTTCTTGCATTTAGACTAAGTATTGGTTCCAATTCACTAGGTTTTTAAAAAATATAGGATATATTCAGTTGTTGAGACAAAGAGCATTACCCAGAATTATACTGTCTGACTATTCAGTTCACCTGAGAGTGGTTCTTAAGGAAGAGAACTACCCTTCTCTGGGCATGGATGTGCCCTGACTGCTGAAGAGGACAGAAGTGACTACAGCCCACTTCACTGGCACTGTCTGGCATGGTTATCTGCTATGTTGTGTCCATGCGGCTGACTAGGCTTCCTCTGCACCGGTTACAATGCACTGGGATTAAAGCATCTTTTGCCTCCATTACAATTTTTTTTTCTTTCTTTCTTTCTTTTTTTTGGGGGGGAGGGGAGGAGTGAGGTCAAACTGCCATCTGAAAAGTAGCTGCATAAATTAGTCATTTGCAGCTACCAAGTAGAAGACTTCATACCACATCTTTGAACAACGTGTTTTTGCATTTCTAAATGAATTTTGATGCATTTCTAAATGAAATTTCTGTTTAACAGTAGGGAAGAATTTCTATGATAAATTCCATTAACAGCCAACACTGTGCAGAGCAAACTCTAGCCCAGTGGTTTCCAAACTGTGGCTTGTGAGCTGGTCACAGCATGTGATCTGCATTTCAGCAGTACATCTGCATTAAAAAAGGAGATCTCAAGATCACCTCAATTCAGTTTGCTCAGGCTGTGATCCATGAGAGTTTTGGAAAGGTAATTTTGACTAACCCATTCTATTTGGTAATCAGTAATGAAATGTCATGGAGCCAAAATGCTAACCCATGCCTCAGCCTTCCCCTTTACAGCTTTCCTGACTGTATTTTGAAAGAAAGAAGCCTGTGAGCCTGTGATTCGTTTTGGAGGCAGTGTCATAATCTCTAACTATTTAAGATTTAGCTGCTAGGTAAGCTGTGACAGGGTCCGGTGAAAAGTTCTGCTTTAAAATAGATGTCATGCTATGGTTCATTGACTTGAAAAAATCTGCTACGGTTCCATCATAACAGGAGACTGCAGTTGTACTGATTTACAAAGTGTGCAGAGTTGTCCAAGATAACATTAAAGTAGTAAGTTTAATCTAAACAGCCAGGAGAGTACACTATGGATTTCAGCACAGTCTGCTCAAGCTTGTGGTGCTCTTGACACTCGGTATCTCTACTGTTCTTTCCACTACACATAAAGATGTCTAGCTCTTCATTGAACTTACTATCTGATTCATAATGCTGTTGTCCAGATGATCTGGAAGTATTTTCCAACCTTAATGATTCTGTGATTCTGTACAGTGCACAATTCCTTACAAATATCTAAAAAAAATTGAGCTTATATTTGAAGATGATCTTGTGAGTGAGGGAAACTATGTAGTTTCCCCTTAGTTTCTTGCAGATTATTTATAAATACGTTGCCCTTCACCTGCTGTATTGGCAAACTGGTATTTCAGAAGCATGTATCTAGAGAAAGCTGTTTAATAACCGGTTCCTGGATGCACAGAGCTGTTCCCATATTGGTGTGACTGACTGCTGACTCCCTTGAAGGACACATTGGTTGGGCATAGACTTGGATGCATGGTAAGGCACATTCTAACACAGACATCTCTGGGAGAAAGAAGGACATAAATGTGGAGCATCCCACTGGCTAGTCAATTCTGAGAACAGACCTAAGATTTACATATAGGACAAGCATTCCAGTGGGACTGAACTATCACTTCCAGTAATTTGATGTATCCTGGCTGGCTTGGAGAATCTAACAGTGTGCATTTGGCAGGAAATTTTATCAGGCACTGTCTGAGCAATCTAAGAAGACCAGTACTAGGGGGTTTGAAGGCAGAAATCTGTTCAATTGAGGAAACTTAAAAATTAGTTTGAACTCTAAGCTGTTATCTGCAGGCCTGAAGGAAGAAGATAGTTACACTGATAAGTACAAATCAAATCAGTACTCTTTTTGGCAGGTTTAAGAACTGTTGCTATCACTGTGTTTGCACCAGTTTCAATACATCTAAACCTTACACGATACAGTGCTGTATTTTTAATGCTGTTCTAGATGACATGATAACCAGACTGTTGCTCCAATCATTCTATTTGTCATCTGCTTAGAAAATTCCAGAGTATAATCTTTCCAAAATGTGGCATCTATATTGAGATGTGTTTGTGTGTTTTGCTTGACTGGTTTTCTTTCCAAAAAGGAAAACACATCCTCATGATGAGTGTTTTCTTGTTGTTTTTTTTTTTTTTTTTTTTTTTTTTTTTTTTTTTTTGTGTGTGTGTTTATATGAACATATACAATATTGTAGCTTTAGACAGTTATATATCAGATAGAAACTAACTTACAGCAAATAAAGGACTACTACTAAGCCCAAGTTTAGTACTGCACTACTGCATTAAACCCAAGCACCATATCTACTAGCAATTAGCCTTTGTGGTGAATAATTCAACAAATTCTTAAGACATTATCCTTCTGGTTGTAATTCATCAGCTCTCAAAAGCTCTGAAAGGTTATGGCTAGCCAGGGCTAGGATAAGAAATGTAATCATGCGTTGCACAGAGCAACATTGCTTACTCAGCAGAAATACGTTTTGTGAAATGTTCGTAGTGGATTAGGTGAATCCTAAGGTTCTGGCTAGCGTTTTTGACATAAGATCCTGTAAGTATCCTGTCTGAACTAGCTAACATAAGATTAACTCACACTTTCCTCATCCAGTGGCTATCAGAGTAATAATTGTTGAGTGTGCCCCAGTGTTTCATTTGACTCCTTGAGTCTTCTTGATGTTTTTCATTGCATGTAACAACGTGTTCTGATGAGGAGGTGCTATGTTCATTCTTGAAGTGGGCACACTGAAGAGGTTAAAGAAGGGCCACCCTGATTTGAACTCAGATGTATAATTATGCACAACACTTGGCCAATGTTTTATCAAGAGGTCCTGGACTCTTTAGAGTAAAATGTGCTATTATAATTTGCTATTCGTTATCTGTTGATTAAAACCAGCAGGAATGTGTGACTACTAAAACCACACAAACCCAACTTTTCACGGGGTCTAACAGCAGACAAAAGTTTATATCATTTCAACTAAATTTGCTTCAATTTGGAAATATTTAGCTGTTTCAATTTAATTTGTGCTCCTTACACCTTACTGAAGAACGAACTGGAGAAGTTGTGAAAATACAAACATCTTTCTTATGTTGTTCAGAAAGTTGCTGTCCAAACTGCAATGCAATTCTGGCCTTACAAATCAGTGGTCACTGTTTGAAAGATTCTCAAGCGCAAACCAGAAAACAGAGACTGATCAGCTTCACTCAGTTGTTAAGATGACAGAAAGGCACACAGAAACCTGGATATAACATAGGAAAAGACTTATCTATTTTTTAAAATCTCATTGGTAAAAATTCCCCAGGTAGTGCTATGGAGTTTGCTGTCTTGAAGTATCTATATTAACATCAACCTCAGTGTTGTGAGTGTTGGCTTTGAAGGATCAAAGAGAGCTTCTGCAAGCGCAGACAGTTCAGGGCCTCACCCAAAGTACCCAGAACTCAGCGTGAAAAACTTTCTCATTGACTTTGATGATGGTTTTTGGAGCGGGCCCCTGATAATAATTACATTGGAGCTTAGCCATGGTGACTGCTATTAGAGCTAGGATTTGGCCTTGACAGATGATGATAAATAATCTAATGATTATTATAGCACTTATTTTTTGCATTTCTATAGCATTAAAATGCATTCATAGTTTCATTATATTTTTACATCTCAAAGAATGAAAGTTGGCTTGAATTGTGTTTTAAAAAATAGCTTGCATCTGTCTTGGCTCTCAAGAACAGTTATTGGACTTTGATAACATCTGGAAAGGGAAGAAAAGTACTGCATATAAGGGCAGATGCTAAGTATAGCAGAGACAAAAAGATTTGACTCCCTCATCACAGCATTCAAATAAGGGAAAAAAGAGACTATAGAAGCTTTGTATGGCTGAGGAAGTACCAAAAGCCATAAGGGACAATAGGTGGCATCAGGGAAGATGGTGGCAGTGCCAACATTTCCTGCCATCCAAAAGAGTTTTCAAAATGTCTTTCTTTCTTCAAAACAGCACACTTGAAGCCATCAGACATCCTAGCATTAAGACTCATCTTCATAGTTTATTGGTATCAGCTAAAGAGAGATTATTTTTAGAATGCAATTATCATTTTCACACTATAAGCCATTAAATTAATCTGGGAGTAGCCATGATTTTTTTGCTCCATACCACAACAGTATGCTGAATGCTCTTCTGGAAAGAATAGCACCTTGCTGTCTAGGAAGACATTTTCTCACACAAAACCATGTTGTCCCACATAGCCTTGCTACACGGTGATATTTCACATTACTCCTTTGCCACTATGCTGCAGCAGCACAAATCCCTATGAGAGATGCTATTTTGCATCTGTATGGGTGGAGTACAGTGTGAACTCACTTCCATACGCTATGAGAACAAAAGAAACAGTTCTTCATGGGGTCTTTTCCCCTCTAACCTGACACTTCAATTGTCAGAGAAGAGCAAAAAGTAACTAATGAAACCTTAGCACTGGAACGGGCTTGTGGAGTGTCCTCCTCTGAAGACAGTGAAAACACACTGGATGCTTTCCTGTGCTACCTATTCTAGGGAACCTGCTTAGCAGGTGCGTTGAACTAGGTGATCTCCAGAGGTCACTTCTGAACTCTATGACTCTGTGAAAACATATCGCTTGAAATACATGGTTATATTATTGCAGAGTACTTGTACAAGGAAGTTGGCTTGTGCATACCATTCTAGGCTATTGTAATGTTTTTTCACCTTTTAGAAGTATCTTTCAGAATAGATTGCTTCAGATTTTAAGAATTTGAGTAATCCAGAGGGCTTCATACTCATTGACTGTTGCAATCTTGGGGGCTGCTAGATCTGGTTTGTGGGAAATGTGCTTAGAAATGCACTGAGTCAATCAAGTGAGTTCTTTTATACTGCTTAATTGAATCTCATCAGCATGTTTCTCCTGTTTGCACAACTGTGATCTTGTTGTGTTGAGGCAGTGTGAGTTGCTGAGTAGAATCGTAAGCTCAGTTTATACTACGGTTTGAAAGAGGTTTGTTTTATCACTCATACAGGGTGAAATCAAGCCCTGAAAAGCTGACTGTGTAAGCATAATATTCATCCCTCACATGGTTTTGAACAGGTTTAGAAAGACACAAGCAGCATCATTGTACTTCTACTCTGTGAGGAAGTACGTACTTCTCAATTAGAAGAATTTCTTATACATCATACACTTCTACATGTAGTGTTCATTCATAGCGTTCTTTAAAGATAAAGGTAATTTTCCCAATACATCATTACCTCACTAATATGTTCCCAGATTTCAGACCTCAAGAAATTAGACATCGCTACAGAAAATAAGTCAAGTTCTTCTCTCAGTGCTTTTCTGTTGTTCTTTTAAAGATGTAGTGGGACAGGTGATGCTTGTACTCTTTGATGCTAAATATTAAAAAAGTTTCTGTTCTAAACTAGTTTGCTGAAAGAACAGGAGCATCACCCAGTACATGCCTAAACATAGAGTGTGACTTTCTGAGCCAAGGGTATTTTCTGAAGGCTCACGTATACTCATGGAACTAAGGCACTGGATGTTAGAGCTGTGTGAAAGAGAAATGGGAAATTCAGATACCGGTTCTGAAGGAGCATTCAAGAAAGTGCAGGAGAGAGCTGAAAGCAGAACGTGAAATGGAGTCTATGGTGAGTTCTGTTATACACCCAAACCAAACATTCATCTTTCTCTGCAAAGACAGATGGATTGCTTCAAGGTAATACTGTCTATCCTTATCTCCACCTCAATATAATCACTCTCATCAGGAAGTTTTAAAAGAAACTTTGAAAAGGAATGACAGCTTTCATCATTGAAAGGACAATATTTTTATTTTTTTTTCCCAGCAAATATCCCATTCACTATGCTGTTAAACTTGTTTTTAGTCACGTTATTGCTATATACTTGTTAAGGTGAAAGACCCGATAATATCCAAAGTAACATGAGACTTTTATATGAACAGTAAAAACATTCAGTTACTAAGCTAAAAATACAAGCATATATGTTTTCAAAGAGATAAAAAACTGTTGGTGATTTAGGTCAGGCTTTAGATTTGAATTATCCAAGCAAAATCTTCTGTATTGAAAGTTCTGACATCTTCTTCTGATAAATGAGTACACTACTTCCTGAGCTGGGATGCTCTTATCCATGTGTTAGGCATAATATCCGTTCAAAAAATGCATGAAAATTATAACTGCAATTTTATTATGCAGAGTTATTTATTGGACTTAACATCATTTTGGGAAGTGTACCAACAATTTGCATTTTCTCCTGACACTTTCACTATACTCAGTTGTATGTTTGCAATGCCAGCTCAGAATACTTAGGCAAATTAATTCTAGTTTCAATACTGTAATGTTATTTTTTATTTTATTTCCTCTAATGTGCTTTCTCCTCTTGTAAGACATTCAAATAACTTTTAAAGCCACCTGAAGAACCTAAATTCCCAAAAGCCACCTGTTTCAGTGGTACTGTGCTTTACACTTTGAAAGCATGTCCCTTTAAATTACCTAGGAGGTTTCGCTTTCACTTCAAAACTGATGTGGCTCTTTCCTCAGCCTTTATACCAAGCTCAACACACATCAAAAAGCAATGGGAACCAGTGTCCTTGGAGCAATACTATCCAGAGGCTACCACAGTGCTGGGAACTGTGCCATGGGAGGTGCTGTAGTTCAGATAAAGCAAAACTGAAGAGTTTGGCTGTTGTGGCTCAAGTATTTTTTGTTGTTCCTTTCACAAGAGTAAGATAGAACATTAAGCCCCAGTGTTCTGGCTATATTCCAACCTGCACAATTACATTCTGCCTGCCCTATGTTTCCCCTGCAGCTGTAATTGCTCATTATTTCTACACATAAAGACTTGTGTATTGTTGCTCTAGCAGTTGAAAATTGCCTTGCTCATTCCCCAGAGTGGGCAACTGTAGTGGTGAGAGTAAGGTAATCCAACTTTAATGTGAATCTGAGTTGTAGAACCATGCTAGGCTCTTGCAAGATGAAGAATGGCGGAGACACGTATAGAGACATAAGTAAATATCCAAGGCTTCGTTCCTTTTCTCTGTGCAAAGTCCAGTGAGAAAAGTACAGTAGAGGAAAGATTGGTAAGCTCTGTTGATCCCAGTTTGTAGGGTGGAAAAGTCACAATTCTGAATAGGTAAGGACTGTATTCCACTGGCTCTTACAAAGTTTCAGCTTGAATTGTAGTAAATATTAGCTATAAGTTTGGATTCTTTTTTTAAGGGACATGGACAAGCTTCAAAAGTTGGCCCCAGTACTGCCTCCAGGTCTGAGGCCCCATCACAAGAAAGAGCTGTTGGACCTGGTCCAGAGGAGGCCACAAAGATGCTCAGAGGGCTGGAGTACCTCTCCTACAAAGACAGTCTGAGGGATTTGGGCTTGTTCAGCCTGGTGAAGAGAAGGCTTTGGTAAGACCTCACTGTGGCCTTCCAGTACTTGAGGGGAACTTATAAACAGGAGGAAGACCTATTTTTTACACAGTGTGATAGTGACAGGACAAGGGAGAATGGCTTTAAACTAAAAGAGGGGAGATTTAGATTAGATGTCAGGAAGAAATTTTATGCTCAGAGGGTGGTGAGGTGCTGGAACAGATTGCCCAGAAAGGCTGTGGATGCCCCATCTTTGCAGGCATTCAAAGCCAGGATGAATGGGGCCCTGGGCAGCCTGGTCTAGTGGGTGGCAACTCTGTCCAGAGCAGGGTTGTTGGAACTGGAGAATCTTAAATGTCCCTCCAACCTAAGCCATGCTATGATTCTATGATATTTTTCCTCCCCTGTGTGTGATCTCTGTATATGAAGTCACAACAACTAGGGCTAGAGAAAGCTCAACAGAAGTAAGAGCAGACACTGCCACTTCATGCAGCTTAGGAGAACAACTGTCCAGTTAACACGAATTTGAATTTGAGATTTGATTTATGTGAGAAAAATCCACAAGGGAGGAAGAGAACTTCAGCAGCTGGAAATATATTTTGATTGCATTCTGATTAATTTCCTGGAGAGAGGGTAATACACTATCATTTTGCAAAAATGTACTCAAGAATTTTTTGTCCTCTTATGAAGCTTTTAAAGCTGTATCTTTGCAAAGACATAGAAGTCCTCCATAATGAGTTTTGAGATTCAATTTATATTACAACCTAACTCCACTTACGATATTTGCAGCCCATGAAAAAAACATTTTATAAACAGTTTGACTGTAATGATATTCTTTTCAATTGTCTGTGAATGCCTGATAAAAAGGGGACCCCTTGCAAAAGCTGTTCTAAAGTCAGTTTTAGCTGGCAGAACAGGAAAGGGGAAAATCAATTAAGCAGCTAAAAAAATTGATTTTCTCTAGAAGGAGCAGACATTATGCATTCCTAGTTTTTCTTGGGTTCTACTGATGATGGCAATTGTATACTCTTATTAGCACAGTGTTTCACATTTTGCTAGTTCACTTATGTCTATATAAAGTTATCCAAACTAGATCTAATATGTCTTAAAAAAGAGAAACCAAAATAAGCACCCTATGTGTGCATACTCAGTCAGATATACAGCCTAATAAGATAATGTGAAAAGCACTTTGAAAGCTGGCACTGCTTTTCCTATATGTCCTAAGAAAATCAATTAAAAAAAATCTGTTTAATGATCTGAGATAGGCCTCAAACTTGCTTCCCCACAACAAAACAGTGGCTTCTCTTAGTCAATCCCTCATGGAGATATGCATAACAACTCTTTAGAGCTTTCTTGCCCTTGCCAGGTTAGTCACTGCCACACAACAAATAACAGCAACATCTTCTTAAATAGAGTAGCCTCCTATGAAGGAATAAAGGGTGTAAAAGCTGTCTTATTTAAACAGTTTTAAAATGATTCCAAGTTCATCCATATTTTGAGTATGTCCTCTAACCTCAATTATGTACCCATGATGCAACTATATCCTTCTGCACAGTAGCCAAGCCAGCTGTGTTACACCATTCAAACTCTTTGCTACTATTACTACACATTTCAGAAAGAGGAGCCAATTCTTCCCAGATGCATTTCATCTTTCTTCACATATACACGTATCAGCTAGTCCTAGAAGTAATGGTGGATATTTTTATAGAAGTGATTCTGCTTAACATTCCTCTCTTTTGTAGTTAGCAATCTTATATTCACTTGACGCTCTCCAAACTATGCTTCTACAATATTGATGAAAATGCCTGAATATTTATGAGTTGCCACATGGCAGGATAACCAGCTTTCTTGGTCCTGTGTACAACCTATGAACCTATGTGGCTGGCAGCCACAGGTTACATCCTAGGTATCTCAAGAGTGATGTGGAAAGAGATCTCAGGAGAAGGTTACAGGTGAGGGTGATACTGCTTTCCAGAAGTCTCAGCTATCTATTGCTGCAAATTAGAAAAGAACTGCTTTCTAGGAAGTGCTGAGCAGCAGTGCTCTGAAAAACTGCTTAGTGTCTCAAGCTAAACGCTCAAATCACTATATTCTTTTGAATGGCTTTAGAGTATCCATTCATCTCTTTCCTGAAGAAGGACATATTTCACGACTATCAAAAGTTCAGATTCAAAATAGTTAGAAAGTATTTGAGGAAGTCAGCCTACAACTTATTCAGAGATGTTTAGAAGAGGAAAACAGAACTTTTACCACTTTTGTAAACATGAATATCTGTTTCAGTTTGCTCTGATAACAGTTAAAAAAATGTAGGTTTTGAAACCTAAGCTGATAACATAAATTAGGTATTCATTCAAAGAAAAAGAATCATAACTCTAACATAGAAATATGCTTGAGATTCAGGTTGTTTTCAAGTGTGATGGGATGGCTTACAATTCTCATATGAGACCTATTTGTTTGAAGACTGGCAACTAAGACAAAATGAACAATGTGTTTCTGTTTTTGAAAGTCAAATATTTTGGGATTTATCCTATCCTCAGATGTATAAACTTGGTACATCTTATACTCTAATTGTGTGTACCCTTTACACTGGGCAGGAAAAACACAAAAGTCTTGTAACTCCAAAAGAACTGCAACTGCAATTACTTCTTTGGAAGTATGAGTGAAGGGACTGAAGACAGCAAAGCTGTCAACGTTTCCTTGCTTTGTGTGGAAGTGCAGAACAGATTCAAAATGAATGAACTATGGTACACATAATGTGTTTGACTTCAGAATAGTTCAGAAGAATTTTAGCTCTTTTAAAATATGTTTGGTTTGATGTAATCTTAATTTCCCAGTGACTTTCCCCCACTCTCCTGCTTTTTTTCCTCTTCGTAAGCACAACTTGGCAAACGCATGTGCTCTCTGATAAGATTAAAAATGTTAAGCATCTGTTCCTCTCGGTTATTGTTTGGAGGAGTTTATTACCACTTTCTAAAAAGAATGTTATGTGTGTTTCTGATGGATGATGTCTAATGCTAGCAGTCAAAATGCCTAATTCCATAACATAATGATAATGAATCTTATTCATTCCCCTTCAAAATAAAATGAATGAGCCAGTCCCCCATTTCCAGTGGCTGACCTGGGAGCTTTAAGTATTGTACTTTTCCTTTATGCTTTGGACAATGATTTTTCATAGGACACAACTACTGAATAAATTTCTGTTCTGGTGTTCATAGGACTTTTGGCACTGACACCAGAGTTGCAGCATTAGACAAAGAATGTCACTCAGACTTCATCAGTGGTTATAGTTTTCCTCCCCTGTAGCTCTGAAGAAACGCATGTTCTACACAGAGCCAAAATTCACAGTCCAGAAGTAGCTTTGTCATTCTGAACCACTGCTAGCAGCTGTCTTAATTTTACTTCCAGGCTTAAATTCACTCAGGCATCACTTAAGAAAACACACCAACTTTTATACAAAAAGGCACACTTTTCTTTTTTCTGTCAGCACTATTCTGTGGAAAATAATGTCTGGTAAGACAGAGATGATGGCAGTTCCTTAAACAAACATATCAAGAGTCATCATTTCATTTATGAGAGGTGTCAGTGAAGGAGCTCTGCATTCAATGCTTAGTGATTCTTATGTTTCTAACTTGAGGTCTGGAACTGAATGTGAGAGGTGTGAGTGTCCTGGAAACCTTTGCAAATATCATTAATTAGTGACAGGCTGTCAGTACTTCTACTTATGGTTAGGTCTGTTTCTTGTGTACTAGACTATTTGAAGTGTCAAATGGGATTCATGGTGGGAACATCTAAGCACAAGTTTCATTTATTGTCATGGGTTGTTGTTTGTTTGTTTGTTGAAAATATCCTGAGTTCACCTCAGATTAAGAAATCATTTGGACACCAATAAAACCTTCAATTTCACTAAACAAACTCTTTGATGAAAGATATCACAGGCTTTTAAGTAAGGTTGCTGAATGCCCCTACCTATGGAAAACCGTCCTGCAGCTAGGTACACCCATGATCACTATCAGTGGTAAGGAATGGTAGTCCCCACTAAGCAGCAAGTGAAATCACATTTTGGTCAAGGTCACCACAAATATCCTGTTATATCTGGTGCCACTAAGAAGTGCAGTTTCAATTTTGACACTCTGCTTAGCATCCTTTACTTTGCAATCATATCAATCAACTAGCTGTAGGTAAGAAATTTGGAACTGGAGATACTTAATTCTATTTCTCCTTCAGAGATACTTAATTCTATTTCCCCTTCTCTGACATACATGCAAGCGTGATGGGAAAACAAATGTGGTAAGATGATAGTTTCAAAGAAATATCATCAAGGTTGATAGTGTTTTTACTGGATGTCAGAAGCTTGTGAATTCCTCCCCAGGTCCCTTGGCACTTGGAGATATGAAATAAATAAGCTGACAGGTAAGAAATGTTTTAAGCAAAGTAAACGGTTGGAAAATTAGACTGCAAGAGCAGTACCAGAGAAAAAGAAAACAGAAAAGAGAAAGAAGAAAAAAAGAAAAGATAAACTCAATGTGACCTATCTGAGGGTTGCAAGAAAAAGCAAGGGAACATTAAAGAACTTAGAATTACTGTAGTAAGAAAATATCGTGGAGGAGGAGGAGGAGACAAGATGTAATAATATATTATATGGTACTGACACTCACTGTCATTTGAAACAATAGCAATCATAAGCTTTCTACCTGAAGATGTTTTAAAAATGCATAGGTCATGTCTGTATTTGTGGCACTTTCTGTATCACACTTGTAAAGAAGCTGTCCTGACAACTGCACTTGAACAGTGTTCCTCAAGCAGAGGAGAAATGCCAAGAGCATGCAAGCACTTACCTGTCCGTGAGAATGGCATCCTTCTAATTGCACCAATATGGAAATGATGCTTTTTGTTCAGGTGCCTCAGCAGTACATGGATTCCCTTGAGAGATGATTCTTAGCATGTCCTGAAAAAAATATAGAGCCATGCAATTAGATAACACTAACAGGTTAGAGAAATACACTTTATAAATGCAGTGTATTTTGAGTCTTTTGCAGAACTGGTGATGATATTCTAATTTAGGTGTGATAAGATACATGAGATTTGATTAAAATAAATGCTTTTCCATTAAAATATAAATGCTGAAATCAAAATTTGAATTTTTCAAATCTTTCAGAGAAAAGCAGCAGGCCATCTACTATTCATATTAATGGATTTATTTAGTTGGTTTGTTGTTGTTCTTTTCTAAGTAGATTATGTAACTTTCTATCTTGTGTTGACAGGAGTACAACACAAAGATAAGAAAACTAGTCATGCTTTTACTCATTGCATTTTGTACAATCAAGTGTCCAACAAACAATCTGTCATTCGAAATCCATTACAAAATCCCATTTTAAATTTAAATCACTGAGCTATTAGTGCTCAGTGATATAGGCTGAAAAGGAGACAGTCCATGATTTATTTCAGGCAGGACAAGTTTGTGGACATTTTGCTTTCAAAAGAACTCATTCCCTAGGATCTAGACTGTCAGCTCAAAAACAGTTGGCTTTGTTTTTCTCTAGTCACACAAAATTCATACAAGCAAAATGTGAATTGTGTACATGCCAGCAAGGGATCAAGGCTACTTACAGCCCTTAAAACCAAGTGCTTTGAGCCAGTTTCAGCTGCCCTTCAGGCCCCATGCTTGTCATGGGCATTGAGCGTACTGAGCATGTATCTGTATGGCTGCTCTTAGCTGACATTCTACAATAAGCTGAAAGATACATGATGAATAACAGCAGGTAGTAAAATAGAGAATTAGTCAAAATCACACCCAGTGAGATGTTCATAGCAACCTTTGTTTGTTTGTTTTTTAAATTCGAACATTTTCCTGATTAAGTTCTCAATAGGATTGCTTGTTGGTACCTTACTAGGAATGAAAACATTCTGAACTCTAGGGAATGAGATGCCACTAAACATAAAAATAACGCAAAATTACTATCAAAACTTCAGTAGTAAACCCATCTCCCAGCCAACAGGCGACTTGGCAACAAATTTGGCCTTTGTAGGAGAAGATAAGAGTTGAAATAGTTTAAGTTCTGCACTCTGAAAAGAAGTTGAGTTGTGGAGTTTCCCACAGTGTATCAGACATGGGTGATGTGTGTTCACATCACTAGAGAGAGAAGAGCTACTTTAATGTTGTACTTGTGGATCACTTTATACTATTGATTGCAGTGTGCAGGGTGAGAGCCAAGGTCCTCTGCACGCACACACACGAAAACAACACACAAAACTGACTAAATTACAATTCATGTAGTCTGCATTCATAAATGATGAGTAACTTCCTGCCAAAATGAAGTTAATACTAGAATTATTCAATGCTGTTTGCAATGAGTAGAAGGAAGTGACTGAGCTAGAGTAGTCAGTTTTACCTCTACTCATGTCCCTGGTATATCTAAGAAACCCTCACCAAGGGCCAGTAGAGGGAAACAGACCCAAACCTGTGATCAAAGACTTCAGTGAGAGCACAGGCATGGCTTTGAGGGCCCTCCTGTCAGCAGATGAGGCTGCTTTCCATTTTCTGGTTGGCTGTTTGGGAGGTTGATAGGAGTCCTGCCACATTTGGCACTCCTTCCATCTCATTTTGTTATGGAGAATTGAGTGGGATAATAGCAAGAAGAGAGCTGAATCATCTCTCTCCCTGTATACTCAGACTAGGTGGTTAGGGGAGTAGAGGGAAGGATACAATGATTTTATTCCATGTAACAGGTGTATGCACTTAGCTAGGGGTCTTTGATGCTTCTGGGCAAGCATGATCCTCACAGCAGGCTCTAGGTAGTATAGAATAAGTATAGTAACTCTGTGGGGTTTGGCTGAAGGGCAGCATATTTCCATTAAAACTTAAGTGGATATTTAGCTCTGATCCAGTACTACAATCTTTCAAGCAGGATACTCCATTTCACAAAAGAGAATTTTCTTCAGGTACTCTTCAGGCACAGGTAGAATGCCGCAGCATGGAAGAGTTTGATTTCTTGAGATAAGAGGTGTCTGCTGCTAGCATGGGAGTAAAAACAAAGCCGGGAAGAATGAACAGGTATTACAAGAGGCTTTCTGCTGAGTCTTTGTAGAAGCTCAGGAAAAAAAAAATGAATGTACCTTTTGGAAGTGTAGAGAGCCCCATAAGAAAGTGGGAAGTGCCACATATATGAGGGGTGCTCCAAAAGTAATGTCTCCTATTTTATGGTGGCTCGCAATGTCAGGGGTGGATATTGGTGATACGGCAGTAGAGGTTGAACCTTCCCGCCAATGTTCCATTACATTTTATTGCTGTGTGACAGATAGCAGCAAAGGGGCAGTCTGACAAACTGGCACCTGACATGGAAGTACAAATGAAGCAAAGGTGTGTCGTTGAATTCCTCCACGTGGTAAAAATTGCACCCATTGGCATTCATCAAAGTTTGCTAAATATTTGTGGTAACAAAACAGTGGATGTGAGTACAGCAAGGTGGTAGATGGTGCCTTTCAGCAGTGGCAATAGCAATGTGAGAGACAAGTCAGGTTTCCAAGAGCCATGCAGAGTTGTCACCTCCACTTGTGCAGATTTTCATCAGTGCAGCATGCACATTCTTGTTCATCACTGGCAAAAGTATAGAGCTAATGGTTGTGACTATGATGAAAAATAGAGTTTCGTAGCTGATAATTTGTTCTATCAAAAAGTGTTATTGTACTCTTTGTATCTGCTGTACTTTCCATGGAAAGAAATAGGAGGCGTTACTTTGAGGGCAACCTATGTATATAGTACATAGTCAAAATCTTAAATACTATAAGAACTGTCCAAAAGAATGCTCTTAACCTTTGGTAGCATGAAAACAACAGATGAGGAAAGCAAATGCCTATCTGCATAAATATTGTAATTTATAGTAACATACCCCAGTAGGAAGGCTTTATAATAGAAGTTCTGATTTACTTGTGCCGGATACTTCTGAGGAGACCCGTGAAGACTTTTCTATGACATACTGAAGCACAATCATTCTCTGATCACAAATGGTAACCTGATTATTCTCAAAGATATGGAGTTCTATAATTCAGCTACAGGTGGCTCTGTTGACAAATTAAACATTGCCAGTTGGCCATTATAATGCTATGACTTAGCTATGTCCTTTATCTATGACTGCCATAGAATCTCAGGCTCTGTGCTGTGCTTTTGCTGTATCTGTTTCTACTTGTCTTTCAGATCAATTTCCAGCCTATTTAAGTTTATTCTAAATGAAAGCTATCATCACATTTTACCAATGTTTATGTGTTATTTTGGAACACTGATAATTTTTGCTAAATTAAATTGTTATACAGCATATGAAAGGCTGTGCCTGCTGAAGAAGATAGTTTGAAAAAACCACCCCTTTTCTTGAATGATGTTTTGATGAAAGACGTACTAACACTGTGCAAATGTCATTTTTGTACAGAAATATCCCTTTATTACTGTTTGTTGTAGCAGAAGAGGCCTAAACACATGAATAAGGCAAAGCATGCTGGGAGACAATATCTTTTATTAGACCAGATGATGCATCTGGAAAGGAGTCAAAGACTACTTCTGATTTAGACCTGAAGCAGAAGCTGCATGGCCCAAAACCTGACTTGTTTACTAGTAATAGCATCTGGTATAATAAAATTTACTGCCTTTTCCTCTAAACCTTGTCTAGATTTTTATTTTGCAATTTGCAATGACTTGCTGCTTTGAATTCTTACTATTCTTTGAGTTCAAGATCATAGACATTTTTAAAAAGCCAAATTCAAAATTTGAAGATTTAGTTCTACTTACAAATATAGCCATTGAAGTCTCATCGTCCTTCAGAACTTAAAATCCAACTCCTTCTCCTTTCACCTCATTACCTGACGCTTTAGTAGGAGAATCTCTAATAACATCTTAGATAAATCTTCACTGGCCCTCAGTCTGGTAAAGAATCCTAAGGGTCTAGCCTGTAGCTAATAGTATTAGCTTTGTTAAAAGTGCTGACTTCATCAATGTGTAGATGGGATGACCCTCACTCACCTAGAAGGAACATTCTTATTCCAGATCAGAGCAGCCATGGAGTTCTACGAAAAGCAAAGTGGACAGTAAGACTTTTGAACATAGTGACCCAAGTTTACCCATAGTTACTGATAGTTGTTCCACTATCAGCAGTGTAACAGAAAGTCAGTCAGACCCTTTGAAGCAGAGAATGATGATGGAAGAATGTTGGAGGAGCTTTAAAGAAAAACAACTCAAAACCAAAAACAAAACAAACAAAAAAAACCTATCAGGCCTGTTTAATTCTGCAACACTTTCTTAAACTTACCACTTACTGAGAGAGTTTGCTGACATGTTATTGTATAACGGACTTGTAACACAGTGGTGAGATGCTGGGTTTGAAACGATGAGATGCTGCATGGTAATGAAAGGATGCTTTTGCCATGGTAGGGGACTGTTTATGTAATGGTGAGAAGACAGAAACACTATTTGCTTAATAGTAGGGTGCTGCTTGTATACTGATATAACTGTTTTGACAATGGAAGAGAATGCAGAGTGCTGGCAAGATTTAAGAAAGCCCAGCTGCCAAATGACTTTGTTTTTGTTCTCATTCTTTTTACTGAGGCATGGAGTGAGAAGGTCTAACCTTTTGTTCCCATTGCATTTTTTACATTTTATGTTGTTTTGTATTATGTTTAACAAACTGCTGGCATCTGGAGTCACAGCAGTCCTTGGCCCTGAAGCACTGTTTCCATTACAACTTAGACCCCCTTCTTTGCCTTTTTATTTAAACAACATCCTAATTCTGCATCCGTCTGTGCAATAGCTTAGTCTCATGAAACTACAATCACCATGTCCTACCCAGTTTTCTGGTCGTTTAATTTATTTTGCCATATGCATAATGCTTTGAAAAGATGTTTATGATAATGTCTCACTGTTTTCCATTGGTTTCTGCTTTTTCAAAGACTGATTCAGAAATTACGTCAATATACATTGAATCATAGAAGAATTAGAGTTGGAAGGAATCTCTGAAGATCATGCAGTTCCAAACTCTGCTATGAGCAGGGATACTTTCCCCTCGATCAGGCTGCTAGCTGGCTAGATGAAAACCTCACAACAGATTTTTATTTGGCCTAATTTGGTATGATAGACAATGGTCAGATTCTGTTCCTTAGGCTAAGTTTAGCTACGCTTTATAGCCATACACTGTAGAGATGGCAAACTGAGGCACCAAGGAATTAAAGGCAGCAGAGTCCCCATCTCTTAGTTCTTGTTCAAATTTTTATTTGTATGACCATTTGTCTTTCACAGGTAGGTCAGGTTACATTTGAGTTCTGCGTCAATAGAAATAACACAAAAAACACAGTCTTATGTGACTCCAACAAATATGACATCAATCTTTTCTTGCTACCTCTTAGTTAACAGAGGAAACAACTCTTGCTTGCCCTTTTAAAATAAACTCTTTGTCTTAGATCTATGTCTGGATCTTTAAGTAGCATGGCTTAAGGACTTAGTGAACTATGAATCTGCACAGGCTGAAGTAATTTTGTGATCACATACTTAAAGACCAGGATCCTGGAGAGGAACATGGTAAAGAAGTGTTGGAATTGCAAAAGTTTAAGCGTGGGGGGAAAACTGTGTTATGGGCACAGATGGAAAGACAAAAGAATCATTGAATAGAATCATAGGGACATCTACATTGGAAAAAAGACCTTCACGATTATAAAGTCCAACATTTTGGACTTTTTTCCTTGGGCAGCCTGCTCCATATTTGACTGCTCTCTCCATTAAGAAATTATTCCTGATATCCAGTCTAAAACTCCTCTGGTACAACTTGAGACTGTTTCCTCATGTCCCATCACTTGTTATATGAGAAAAGGGAGCAACGCTCTTTTTGCTGTACTCTTTTTGGGGAGCTGTAGAGAGCAATGAGGTCTCCCCTCAGCTACCTCTTCTTTAGACTAAACCCCAGTTCCTTCAGTTGCTTCTAGTACATCATTTTCCAGTGCTTCACAGGCTTCATTGCTTGTCTCTGCACATGCTTGAAAAATTCAATATCATTTTGGTAGTATGAGACCCAAGCCTGAGCACAATGTTTGAGATTTGATCTAAGCATACCATGTACAAGGAGACAATCACTTCCCAGTCCTGCTGGCCATACTATTTCTGATGTAGACCAGGATGCTGGAACTGTCTGCCACCAAGCATACAGCCCTGTGATGTGTCACATTCTATACAGGATCAGCTCTTCATTAACCTATGCTGGCTGCCAAACTGTGAGGGAAATGACAACAGCTAGCTGCTGGGTACATTGCAGGGACACCCAGGTCGATGCACCAGAGTTTCTCACCCAGGTGGGCAAGATCCCCTTGGCTTTCTATATGCTCTCATCTAACATGTAACTGTGCACTCCTACAGATCTGAGATACAAAGGTCCAGAAAGGACTGTTTTCCATGCATGAATCAGAACTCTTCCTCAGTTTCCTACAAAACCCTCAGAATGATTCAAAGAGTAAAGTGAGTAAAGCAGTTTAGTTAATTGAGAAGATGTATGATTCATATTACTTGGATTGTTTTCCTCTTTCCTGGGATGGTGTAGTGCTCAGAAAGGCCCAGTCATTAGTATGAAGTGACTGAATTACTCCTGCCCATTAGTTCCTTTGGAAGCTGTAAGTTCCTGTGCCCTTTACATTGGCATAAATTGATGCATAACTTCTTTATTCGTTGCAGATAGAGCTAGAGTCAGATTTTAATAATAAATTAAGCATTTTGATTTTCCCCAATTCTAACAGCGAGAGTAGTTTTTACATTTTCTTTGTTGGACTGATGAACATGTTTTACAGACCAAGGTAAATCACATTTGTTCTAAATTCAAGTAAGTAGTGCAGAGGTTAGACAATATAATGCTCCTAGACTGGAAATGGTGACCCAGTCAGAGTAAACCAGAATAAATGAGAGCAAAGTGCAAATAGACCTCAAAGTAATGTACTCAGCACTGCTAGATAGTAACACCAAAGATACACGTCTTTTCAAAGGATAAACCACTGTACATATTTCCCCACAAAAACAACTCTCAAAATCTAACTGTTTCTTTCTTTATTCTGCATTCTTCCTCCCACCCCCTAGCTACATTTTGTGAATAGTTCTGAGTTCATTTTAGAAATTCATAATATGTTCCTCTAATTGCACCTGTAGTTCCAGAATCTCTCACAGTTTCCTAGAGGCAACGTCATATATTACTCTTGCGAACTTTGATATTTACTTTCTGTGAATAGGCACAAATCACTGCAAAAAAGGCTTTTTCACATGTTGTGTTAGGCAGCACAGGTGATACCATGCAGTTACAACAATACTATACTGCTTGTCTTGTTGAACTTTTCCAAGCAGGTAATACATTTTGCGGTTTACTTTTTACCATATTATTCTTCTTCCTGTTTCTTTCACTATTCTTTTTCTGTAGGGTCAAAGTCTCTGTCTTTTTTCCTCCAGAATGAAACGCAGGTGAGCAAAGAGCACTTTGTTACCTTTTGGCACATAAATAGCTGACTTTTTTTCAAATCTACTAGGGCTTTAAGTATAGAATTTCACCCTCAAATTGGTACTGACAGAAATTAAATGATAAATTCAGTTGAAAATACTTTTTTTCCAGTGAAGAAAATACTGTAATCTTGATCTATTTTAGTGTCTATTGGTTTCGATCTGCTCACACTACAATATCTGCCAGACGTACACTCTCACATCTAATCAATTGCATGTGTAGAAACAAATTCCAACCAACCAACCAAAAAAAACAAAAAACACCAAAGAAAAATCAAGCTGAAACAGGGATCATGAATAACAAAAGCAACAACTGCAAAGAAAAATATTCTCTAATTGTGTCATTGTCATTTGTAAGTATTATGAAATTGCACCTTATAGCAATCATCTTTACTTTGATAATAGGAACCTTTTTTTTTTTTTTTTTTGAGCTGATGAGTTAGGAGTATTTTTTCTGAAATAATGACAGATGGCAAACAAATGAGGGATAAACTAACCTGCTAAATATTATGACATGAAATTTAGCATTTAAATTCCCATCTGGAATGCCTCTACACTCAAATAGTCTTCTGGGGTTTGGGTGTGGATTTACTTGAAGTGCTGCACATTTCTGAGTCTGTAATGTAATTTCAAGTCCCAGGCAATATGCTGAGGCACACACGATTGCTCAACCAATACCAAAACCTTAGGGACCACAGAAGGTAGCAATTACATACTCTCACAGGGTGCTCAATGCCTGGGGGCTTTAGACAATATTATTACAAAAACCTACACAGTACACTGCTTAATAGCCATTTCCTGAAAGCTATCAGCACTGACATTGTTATCATATACTGATTTCAGCTCATCCTGAAATTTCATGACTTACTACTGCCTTTTCCTTTACTGTGAGCAACTTAGATATAATTTATAACAACACAAATCCTGGTTACTCTTCCAATAAATCCATTATCTTCCAAGCTAATCTAATCAACATGTATATTGATGTACATCCTCTACTCCAAATGGCTTCACAGCAATCATAAATACATAGTCAACACAACTGCTGAATTATTCTAAGGTATATCAGTGCTAACATGCAAAAACAACAGATTCCACTTCTTCAAAGGAAATGCAAATTATTTGTAAATACATTTATTTAATATATTAATCTGACAACTTCTCACTATCATTACTAATATCCAGGGTGCTATATCTTTAGATTTCAATTATTTAAATA
>PPHD01000670.1:0-34238 GCA_002909625.1 Bambusicola thoracicus
ACACACACACACATATACACATATGTATATATGCATATTAATTCCATTATCACACTGTCTGGCCAGTTTAGAGCAAGTTAAAAGTGGCATGGAGAGCAGATGTGTTGCTCAGGCATTATCATGCCAGCTTACTAACTAGTTTTCACATTCATGAAACCTGTGACGTGGACTGTCTCATTACATGCCTTAGAATTATATGATGCTTTAAAACATGCTACGCCCAGTTCCAGTGTAATCAGCAAATGCAAAATAAAATGCAATTCATTTAGGAACTTCAAATCTGTTAAGACACCTCCAATATTGATTTGACTCACTAATTCCCCCTCATCCCCTTCGCTTTTTATTTTTTTAAGGTCAAAAATGAGGAATGAAACCTCTTGCTGTACAGCCTGGAAATTCAGTCAGAAAAATGCCCTATTTTTATCACCTACTTTCTCTCTTTCTGAAGGCTTTCCTTGCTGTGTTATTTTCCCCCCATTTCCCAGTTATGCATGAGCAATAATTCCCATAGAAAATAATCGAGCTTCCATTTTAGCTATGCACATTTCTCAGGATAGATTTTGTGAGCAAGTAAGGGCTTTAGCTTGTTCTCTCAGCCCAAGTTAGCAGCACTGGGTACTCTCTGGTTGATGTCAATCAGAAACATACTGTGCTAAGGATAAGCAGCAGCAGGGACCCCCAAATGCCTATTTGATAAAGAGATGCCATAATGGTAGGCAAAAATAGGAGGTAAGAATTGCAAAATGGAAAAGAATAACTTAAAGTCCATCAGATGCTTAGCTACAGTGGAGAGAATATAAAACTAAGATTAAGATGAATGCCTGTAAATCCATTTCATTCTTAATAGTTTAAAGCTGCAGCCAATGTTTTTTAAAATAATAAATTCTGTGACTTCAGCTTTGAAGACTCCAGGGGGCTTATCAGACCTGGCTCCTGCACAGGCTAATCCCAATTCTCCAATAAAAATCATATCTCCTGCACAGAGTGCCTCTGACTACATGGTTTGGCAGCACCCACTTGATTCACATGGTGCCTACTGCTGTAGCTTTCCATCAGTATTTTTCCACAAATGTAAAAAACAAGAGGACCTTTTCAGAGAGTGACTGACCCAGCAGTTGATTAGCCTTTAAGATGCATGGGATTGTAAATAAAATCTTCATGCAAAAAAGCGTGTCTCTTTCATGCAACGTCACCAACATACTGTGACAATAGTTACTCCTAATAAATCGGTGTTGCAGCTGATGCCAGTTCTTTTTTCTCAGTGGGTGCCTAAACTCAGAATTTCTCCATCTTAAAAAAGACTAAAGAAACGTTCTTATTTTGCAGATCATATCACTTAAGGAGACTAGAAAAATCAGATTTCAGATTACAGTGTACTTTCAAAAATGTTAGCCTGTTTCTCCAATATTTTCATTTGATAATCACCTAATTTTCCATTACCATGTTGAGTTTTATTTTACACTCACACTTGCGATATTAAAACCCTAACTGTAAAGTTAGGAAAAAAAAGTTAAAGTAAAAAAAGTAAAAGTTAGGTGCCCGGAGCACCTCTCTTATGAGTAAAGGCTGAGCAACCTGGGTCTGTTCAGCCACAAGAACAAAAGACTAAGAGGGGATCTAATCAGCACCTATAAATGTCTAAGGTGCGGGAGACAAAGGGACAAGGTCAGACCCTTCTCAGCAGTGCATGGCAATAGGACAAGGGGAAACGGCCACTAACTGAAGCATAGGAAGTTCCACACAAATGTGTGTAAGAACTTCTTCACAGCAAGGGTGACGGAGCACTGGAACAGGCTGCCCAGTGGAATTGTGAAGTCTCCTTCTCTGGAAATATTCAAGGTTCTTCTGAATGCGTACCTGTGCAACCTGGTCTAGGGAGCCTGCTTTGGCAGGGGGTTGGACTAGGCGATCTCTAGAGGTCCCTTCCAGCTCCTACAATTCTGTGATTCTGTCATTCTCTGAAAATATAATAATATGGAAATAACTTCAGATATCATGATGACTCTTCCTAATTTCTGCCTTTTGCAAAATATTGCTAGAACTGCTCCACTTTTAGAGGTCATTCCTATTCGATGCTGGAGAGACTTTCTGACTGCTGAGTTAGGAAGGAGACCCTTGTTGGGCAGCTGCTTGAACCCAGGGCTTCTGCCTCTGGCTGCATGTCTGACTGCATAGCTCAGGGGGGAAGCAGGGGCCAGTGGCCAGAAGTCACCAGGGAGAGAAGGCAGACTGAGAGGCAGGCTCTGAGTGCCACAAACATCATCCGGTCCCACTCCCAGGCTATGGGTTCAGCTGGGAGAGCAATAAAACGGACAAGAATGAAACTAAGGACTGCTAATTAAAAAAAAATAAGAAGGAATTCCCTCCAGCCTAGCCAGCTCCTAACAGTCTGAAGTCATGGGCAAAACTACTTTTACACAGTAAGAAGAAGAATTAATTCTTAGTAGCTGTATAAGTAATGAACACCATCAAATACAGGGGTAGAAGATGTTCATATCTTCAGAACACTTCATTTGTACTTGCTTTTTAGTGGTTTAAACAGATAAAGTTTCCAGACTTCTCCAGGTTCTTCAATTACATCGCTAAAATGTAGTTCTGTGCAGTAGCATTTTTATTAACACTACCTTGCATATATTCAATTTCTTCCAATAATTTCATATTGAGAAAAATAATAAATTTAAATGAAAAGCATGGTCAATAATTCCCATAAGATTCCTAGAGGCAGATTCCTCCCACATAGTTCAACTCCCCAGCATAGGCAGAAAGGGTTAAAAGTTTAAGTGACAATCTATGAACTGCTTTGTTATTTAATACATTCATATTAGAATGGATTTGGGGGAGGAAAAATGAAGTTACTCTGCAGTCAGTACAGTAGCAGAGATAGCCAAACACAAACAGTACTTATTCATTTATATATTTTAAACCAGAACTAGCAGCAAAGCAGCTGCTATCAAGCAACTTCAGAAACAAAATGAATTCACAAATTCACTTGTCTGAACAGCTTCATTTCATACCCCAGTTCTGACTTTAAGCACTGTATCCAGCAGTAGCACATTGGTATCAGAAGGCAATTTAAAGTCTCCATTCCTTTCTTCTTTCATGCCCCAGATTTGCACAGTACTAACTAATAATACCTATTCAAAATCCAGTTTTTGTTGTGTTATTGGAGTGTCACAGGAAATTGCTCTAGTTTCCCATAACGTATGAATGTGTTCTTTAGCCTTCACACTGAAACCACTGCTTCTTTAATCTTATGAATGGTCCCACTCAACAACATTCTAAGTTTCAATCAGTCTGTCACAAATCTGTGCTTCATGCTTGTGTAGCCTAAACCAAGACATTATTTCTACTTTGAAAAGCTGGAAGTCTTGTTGGATAAGGCCAGATTCAAACAGCCATTCTTGATCCTATCTGCATCCTTCAGTGTAAGGCTTAAGACTCAAAAGCATCTGAAAACAGGTTATCTTCTACTGTAAGAGCTCTTCAGTAAGGTTAACACCAAGAAAAGGTTAAACCACTGCTGTGATAGTTGTAAACTGCATTCATAATTTGGCAGTTAAGGACATTGGACATTTAAAAATAAAAATAAAAAATCTAAAACTGAGTTTGCTCATTCTGCTGGATCCAAAGCACAGGAGAAGAGCTTTGGTATATCAAATAAATTTTAGCAGACTGAACTTGAGTATTCATTTATTCTTACAGTGCATCAGAAGCTATGAAGAAACATTAAAACATAAAGCCCTTCCCAAAGAGCTTACATTTGAATGTTTGACAAGACATGACGAGCAATAGGAAGGGAGAGGGATGCATGCTGAGAAGAGTAAGAATCACAGTAATAGGATCACAAGACAACTTCACTTAGCGAGGGTACAGTTTGCAGGTCTGTGAGCTTTCTAAGAACTAATTACTGCACTAGTGAGTGAAAAAAAAAAAATAAGAGTTTTAAAAGGAGCTGAGTAAATGGGGAGACAGAAAAGAATTTGATGTAAAGTACGAATATTAAAAGTTCTCAAGGTTCATACCATTTGGATAGAAAGTAAACAAAAAATGACAGGTCATACAGCTAGGCCAGGATAGATTTGAAAAGGATTTTGAAGAAGCAAGAACAAGCTGTAGTGTTTCTTTCTGGGAAGAATTTGCAAGGGTAAGGGAAAAAATAAGGTAGAAAAAGCTGATTTAGAGGCCACATAATAAAATATTAAAAATCAAGTACTGAAATGTGGCATCTGTATTGAACACACTTGACTGTCAACCCAAATGTCATAAAGTTTAACATTTCAGTTTGAACAGATGCTTAATTGTATGCACTTAATGAACCATCGTAAACTAGGAAGATTCCTGATATGGTTGTAAGCAAAGTGTTGCACTTCGTAGTGGGAGATACAGATAAAGGAATCTCAGCCTGATCTTGAAATGGTTAGAGTAAGCACGGGATGACAGGCTAAAATAATCAGAAAACTATCAACACCTTATTTTTTAAAAAGCCTTTAGAAATTCAGCAGACTAAATTTCATCTGAAAATGATGATGAAGGTCCAGCAGTTCAGAAACACTGCTGACTTTCACCAATGAAAGAACTGGAATAGATGAAAAGAGTAGTTTCCTTTCATAACAGTAGTCATGAAACAGTAGTGCAAAAAAAATATTGAGATGCTAAAAAGAATACCCTAGTCATGAAGAAATTCTCTTTACTTATGCCACTATCACAATGAAAGACATGCTTTGTTAGGGAGACATCCCAGAATACAGCCAGGAGGAAAATCTACAGGCAGAAGACACCAAACACTGTACTCACAAGAGCCTCCTTGGGCATTTGAAGGCACATAGGGAATGGATAGGCTCTGCTCATGAGCCCTTTTCCTGTCTTCTTTAAAAGGACTCACTGGGCTAGCTCTCATTTCAGTTCAGAGAGGGAGATGCACTGAGATGCAAGATAAGGCAGTGCAGAGTGAGCTGGAGCCCACTGGAGCCAATTCACCATAGGTTTCCAAGATCTGCAGCTGTTAGTTTTGGTGCCACCTAAATGCTACTGTGATATACACATCACATATGTTGCGTAATGCTACCTGAGGGCCTCAGGGTTTGATGGGTAGGACCTTGATTTTTTTCCTACACTGATTATAAAAATTATTAGATTTGTATCACGAACACGTGTACATTGTGAAGAGTCACAAACTGTCTGAAGAGAAGTTAATAGAAATATTACACGCTACACTCTCACTAGCATTGTTCAATCTTTGTGCACAATATGCATACTAAACAATCTACAGCTCCAACACCAGTCAGAAATGCAGGATGCTAAAGATAAAACTACTGAAGAAGGATCATTTCTCACACTTGATGTTTGGCATCTGTGCATTTTTTGAAATCTTTTATTCTATTTTGTAAAGGATCCAACCATGGAATCACAGTTTGTCAGTGTGCTATTGATCTGTATTTTTCCCCCCACGTTTTTAAATGAGTTGTAAGAGGGAACTGAGGTGCCTGTTAAACCTAAATCACTTAAATACATTTAAAGGTAACTCGTGACACGCACTTTAAGAAACGGTTGCTCTGCATGTTTCCCAGCTTCCAGCTCCTTGATGCTCTCTGCCATTCTGTAGGTGGCTTCCAATCAGAGCGGCCGCCACCGAGGGCTGGGGAGAGGGCTGCCAAGGTTTTATTTTATATTCCAGCTACAGTGCAGGGAATGTAAGGCAGCAAGTGTGTATGGCACGAATAATGAGTTGTACTAATTCACAGAAATTCACTTTTTTTTTCCTGTCACACACTGCTCCTTTTTCTATAGACCAACACTTTGAAAGTTCATTTTTATGTGTCATTTACTTCCCTAGGGTGTAAAGCCTGCTAAAAATAGCACCATTTCTTATCCTCTGATAAAGGATTATTTATGCAAAGGCAAAATAATTATTCTTGACATTCCAGAAGGCTCCTCTCCCCACCTAAGGTAGTTTGAAATTCTACCTTCATAAAATATAGCGTAAGTCAATATTGTCAGCTAAAGCTCAACACTGAACATGAGTCTCGTGAACTCAGGATACTGAAAGGCTTATTAAATGAACGGAATTATTTTGCAATTTGACAGGGCATTCAATTTGAAAGCATGAAGGGAAAATGACTGGGACAATGAGGTTTCTGTAGCCAGTTACCCCATTCAACCCTAAAGAAAATGAATTATGATCTGTGCACTGTAGAAATACAGTAGCAATTAAACCAAGCAGAAATATATGTGGGGGAAATCCTGACAACCGGCATCAAGAGGTTAACTCTTCTTTTCTTTTTAATCAGTAACTAGTTCTGTCATCTTTTGGTTCAGTGCAAAATCTCCCTAGAGAAGCGCCTCCATTCTTTGAATGTCCATAAGGCAATTAGGTTTTACATTTTTAAAACTGAAGGGTTTTACAGGATGAGCCAATTTATATGTTTCCATAATAAGAAAAGACTCAGGGCTACTGAAGTATCTATTTCAAAATGGCTTAGGTGGTGCATTATTGAATCCTACAAAGCCAAGGGGCTTCCAGGTCCCAGAGTCTTTAACAGTCATTTTGAGGGAACTACTTGGGCAGAATACAGAACAGCTTCATTTTAGGAAACCTGTAAAGCAGTTATTTGATATTTGGACTTCCTTTAACATGCGCAGTACAAAGCACTGTACAGAGAGGTCCTGGCTCGAATACAGGCACTAGGAAATGGAAGGGTGCTGCAACAGCACTGGTGGTTATATTTCTTTGCTCTGGAGCCTTATTATGATTTTAATAAACGCTGGTCAAGTCTCAGTCATAAAAACAATTGGGTGGATATAGCTGTGAGCAAAAATGGGTGATAGCTTTCAAACTGGAATTGTGTAACAGCTCTATCTACCAATTAAAGCCATTCAGTGAACAAATCTGATGATTAACTGGATATGTAATTAAGCCTTTATTATTAGTCTAATTGGATGGTTAGGGGAATTATTAAAGCTGTTAAGATTCTGTGTAGCAAGCTGGCTGTTCAGTACAGGCAATATGAAATTCAGCTCATTACAAGCAAAGCCAAATGAACATATTTTAGGGGAAATTTGAGACAGCTGTATCCATGTCTTTCAAAACAAACCCAAACAAACCCAAAGAAACCTTAAAGCCATGAGTTCAGCCCAGCAGAGATAGACACAATGCCCCATTCCAACAAGCATGGCAACTAGCCAAACACAGACATTCCCAAGAGGCAAAGGAGAGGAGAGAGGTTTTTTTCCTCGGGTGCCAGCTAAAGTATTCTCCCTCCATCATTACTTACTCCAGAATTAGGAGTAATTTTTGCAGCAGAGACATCTGAAAAACTAGGGGTCTGAGCTATGACAGATCCTGAAGTGCAAAGAGGAGCAAAAATCCAATTAATTCCTAAGAGAATTTGGTGCTCCAAAATCAAGTCTCAGGAACATATAAGTACAACAAGGAATGTGTGTGTGGACCACTGCATATGCTTAGCAAAATATTATGCTTCCCACAATTGTTTACCTCAAATTCCACGTCTGTCAGGCCAAAGTTTGGGCTCAGCACTGTTCACTGCCATGAGGAAACAGCAACTGACTCCAGGTGGAAGATAGCTCCAGCCTACACCAGCGCAAACCTCTGTATACAGAGAACGAAAGGTCAGAGGAAGAGAAGAGGGCCAGATAGTAGTCCTTTGTAATTTGACAGTAATCAGACTGATCTTTCTAACAGATTTTATGCACTTAAACAAAGGCAAAGCAAGTATAGAAGTATTGTTGGTATGACTGGACAATATCAACTTGAAAGGTCAAGTAAGCAGTTTTCCACAATACGCTGTTATATCAGCATAAACCACAAGGTAGTTGAGAAACAGGTCTGCTTACCTCATGTTTGAGAAGGCAGTTCATGTAATGGGCAGGCAAGTGGAATTGTGGCTGTTGAAGAGTCATTTCCATTGGCCTCAATGAAGCTGTTAGATTAACAAGATGCTAAGTGTCCTGTTAGAAGTCTGTTGAAGAAAAAACAAAAATGAAAACAAAACAATTGTGGTTTTGGTATTTTGTGTTTTTTGGTTTTTGTTTTTTTGTTGTTTGTTTGTTTTGTTTTTTGCCAACAACCAAAGCAAATGCCTCAAAAATTACTGTATTCATTCAACATGTCATCTACTGCCCTTCATACATGGAAAAACTGCAATAGAAGAAAGTTCTATAGAAGTAGAATTCAAACAAACATAATAGCGAGCCATAAATCAAGAATAACAATTGCTGGAACTCAGTCTGAAATAGGTACATATCAGTTACATAGCAGTAAAACTAAAAGAGCTTGCATCCTGATCAGATGAATTTTCAACAACTGCAGATGGTTTAAGTACAGAAGTACATCGTTTTCCCAGGCTTGCATATCCTTCCAAACCTGTCTGCAATCTCAATAAAACAGCAAAAGTGAGAGCTACAGTCATGTGTATGTGCATGCCAAAGAAAGTAATCTAGTTCCGCTTAGCAGCAGCACAAACACATAACATTCTAATGACAAAAGATACACAGATATAGTTGGGTTATATTTCCCAATTGCCATCGCTTAGGCCAGTAGTTAAAGTCGATGGAAAATCCCAACACCACACTCCATTTGCAATCAAGCTTTTAAAAATGCCAAAAGTGAGAGGACATATGATCTCAATGCTGTAGCATGCATACAGAATATATCTAACTCTCTGTGGAAACCAGCAATAGATCTGATATTCTTTAACTCTCTGGATGATATGATAAATCCAAGTGACTTTAAAATGATACAAAATGTTACAGAACTCACAGTATGGGTCTTCGGGTCTGATTTAAGTTTTTCCCACATATGAGCTGAACACTGTTACTAAGGAATTTAATTTAGAAGGGATTGCTTCAACTTGCAGCCACGTGGAAAAACTATTCTATTCTCTGTGATAAAGTCTGGTATGGACCAGGCACTGACATTTCCGATTAAACAAACACTAATGAAAGAAAACATAGAATTATATTAATTCCAGAACTTGTCCTGTAGAATAACACAGAAATTGTAATCAAAATATATGTGAAGTACAAATAAGTAAGCATAGCACAAAGAAAAACCCTACTACACCAATATTAATAATTAAAAAAATCTAAAAAACTAAACTTCATCTACACATGTCAGATTAGTTTTGTACTGGTACAGATTTCTTTTATCAAAATAATGCAGCAAAGGGAAAAGAATTATTTAATATAAACAGCATGTTAGGTATAGAAACAGGCTTTCCAGTTCCTTTTGCTGCAAAGGAACATTAATAAAGAACCTAAAAGAAAAAAAAACAACCCTCTTCTGTTGCCCTTAAGCTTTTCGGAAGTACACTTCTTCTCATTGTTCTTGATAAAAATCTGCCATCCATGAATGCATGCACACACCCACACTAGCAGGAGGAAAAAAGCACTGCATGTAATCTTAAATATGGGAAATATGGGTGGGTACCTTGTAGGTTGTGCTAGCAATTTTTCCCCCAGAAGATTGAGGGAAAAAAAAAAGATCTCTCTGAGTCATGGCATTGTTTCAATTTAATTTTTCCAATTGTTAAACATTTAATTTTTTATAAAACTCCGAAGCTTCTGACAAATAAACAACAGACTTGTGTGAAAAACAGTAGCAGAATTAATTATAAACAGGGACCGAGTTTTTCCACAAACAAAACTGTATTCCTTTCTGGGTCTAATAGAAATTAAAACCATGTGTTGAAGAAAACTAGCTATTATTTGTAGCCCCCCAGATCAGCACCTGGGTGTGGACGTATGTGCCAGTGCATCTGCACAGCCTCCCAGAGCACGGGTGCTCAGGAACAGCACTCTGCACCTGCCTGCAGTGAGCTTACACACCTGTAAGAAATAAAGTCTTGGGGAAGGCAAAACAAAATCTGCACTTCATGTCACAAATTCATCGTCTCTGCTCAGAGGTGAGTATTTCTAAGGTCAGCCTTCCAGGACATTTAAGCAAATTTGAAGACTCCTACATGTTTTCATAAGATAGCATATAAATGCCAGGAAAAAAAAATGCCAAGATCACTGGAGAAGAAAATACAACTGATGTAAAGATGACATTGCAACTTACAAAATATTCTGTAACATCTCTCAAGAGAAAGGTGAATCAAAGCTGCTATTTTGCTACTTTCTTCCCCATGAGAAAGATGAAGACCTGTCATTCATCAAAGCCTGCCTCTTTAAGTCAAAGGAAAGTAGAAAAAGATACCACATAACATTAAAAAAAAAAAAGTCAGATATCACCATTCAGTTTCTTCTCTGGAATAATTTCTATACTTATTCCAAAGTATATATGCATGGACAGCTGTGTGCTTCCATACTGAGACAGATTTCTGCACTGGACTTCTGCACGCAGCACCTACACTGCTGTGATGGGCCTGGGGAGTTCTACTGGAGACTTTCTTCCCAGTTCAGCAGCATATAAGGGATTGACCCTCCCCGCTAAACAGCAACAAAATCATTGTTACATAAGCAGTAACTGTAGTTCTAATTACAAATCCCATAGTACTTCTTTCAGCTGAATCTGATTTGTAAATTACACAAAAGCATTTTGCAGCTGAAAATTATTGCATGTAAAATAATATTATATCCTCAATGAGTTAATAAAGTCTTATTCTCAACAGAGTCTCTCAAAATACTCTTCAGTGATGCAAGTATCTATTTTGAATGAAGCCCACAGACTCCAGATTTCTAGCACTCTACAAAATATTACACAGATACAGTTGTAGAATGCCATTCATTAGAAAACACATGTGGAAATTCCCTGTCCCAAAGGCTGCTAATAGCAATTCTAATTTTATTCTATTTCAATTCAATCAAAGTGATTTCATTCATTTCAAATTTTGGAAGGAAGATCTAGGTGGAAGCAGTGCCTTAAGAGACAAAGAAAATAATGTATTTATTTTAAAAGTCTACTTTTCACCCATTCATTCTAACTATTCAACTTCTTCCACTTACCAGCCCTGAAAAAGCCTAAGAGCAAAGAAACGTTTTCCTTTCACTGATAATGCTCTGCACTGTTTCCTACTTATAGATATGGTCCTTTGCTAACCCCAGACACGCTCCTTTAGCTATTCCTGAGAAAGCCTAAATTCAAGGTTTTGCTGCAGTCCTTTGGAAACCACACTAAGCGTCTTTGTCAAGCTGTTACAAGCTTGACTGTATTTCCGTCCCACTATACCACACAAAAAAAAAGCAATTAGACAAACAGAGCTGAAAAGAAAGCATTTTGATTACTTCAAATAACACAATTCAATCAACGCAATTTCAGATTTTTTCACAATGTTTGATATACGTTATGTGGTGCACAGAAATGATTAAGTATTTGAACTTTGAGATGACCAGGCAGTATCTTTCAGACTAAGTGCCCCTCTCTGGTAACTCATACACACAGAGTATGAAGACAACTAGCCTCAAACAGAAAAGTATCTTGTACTATTAAGATTGTGACATTAGGATACTTTGTCACTTGACAGGCAAGAGCAAAGAATTACTCAAAGAGCTTCCAGTAAAACCATCAAAGAATTTAAGCAGACAGAATCTACATTAAACTTCTAAGTAAGTTTTAATTGTTCTGCTAGCAAGCTACTAGAACACTTTGAATAGAAAACACTGTATCTCTAGCAATAGAGAAGCACCAATATACAGAGTTATAACCTAAAAATTAACCTGAAGGAACAAAGCGCTGGGTCACTGATGTGAACTCCTTACAAAGCCCAGCCTCTGTGGAGGAGGGATTCCAGAATGCTAAAGTTCTTATTCTTAATTCAAACAAATAGTATGAAAAAGTAAATAGCTGGATATAAAAGGAAGTCTAATGAGGTATTGCACACTTCTTAAAGCAACCCCTTGAAAGCTGAGAACTAAACTGTATTCATCTCTGGTTGTTTTTTTTAAGAAATAGTAGATTACAAAAGAAGAAATCTGTGATATTCGTATCTTTTACAAACAGTCCCTCAGCTATACTTACTGTACTGCTTGCCCCCACACCCATAAAAATGGGTAGCAGTCACTGTACCAGAAGATGAAAATACAACATTATAAAAAGAAAATTATGTTACTAAGTAGTCTATTAGAACCACAGAACATCCTCCTCAAAAATTATTATTCTCAAGAGGCATGAGTGGCTGGATGATCACCATGCAAGAAAAATCTTAGAAAACTATATGTCAATTGTAAATGCATTTACAAATAATGTCCAGCTTGAGTTGCTATTAGCCAGAGTTCAGAAACAAGATAATCAAGAACAATAATAATACAGAGCCATAATTTCTGTGTTTATAGGTGGTTAGCATAAAATCTCTTAAGTGTCCAATAGATGACCAGTGGTATGCACACAAAAAGGAGAGCTGCTCAGAAAAGCCTCAGCATTCAGTATTGCCAAGAACTTCGTAAAGAACTGTGGGACAACAGCTGTGTGATTTCTGACAGTGCAGAAATGACTTCTAGTGAAGAGCTTCTAATCACTAGATAGTTGTCATCAATAAAGTAATAGCAATTAGGTACTACAGCATATCAAACCTCTGCTGCTGAATTCAAAAATTGTGGCTAACTTTATGTAGTTAATTCTTGTCATATTCTTGTTCATTCAGTCAACATGTTAAATATCAAAAAACAGTTTGCAAGTAGAGATCCATAATGTAGTGAAAAGTTTCTGTTATGCACTGTTATGCAAATGTTTAGGAGAAACTGTTGGAATAAATAGGTCTAATTTTGGCACCATGTAAAAGATACATTTGCAAATCAGAGGAGATGCATGTAAGGTTCATGAATGCACACAGTGTTTCTGTTTTGCTGTAAATCAATTTACTTACTGTAGCTGCTAACCACATTTAAACAGCTCTTGGGATAAACACTGTTACAGAAGCGCAGTCTTCAAACCTGAAAATGAATAAAATATAAACATTACTGTGAAAGGAAGACCTTGCAAGGTCAACTGTAGACCAAGGGCAAAACCAGCAGCTACACACAGAGGCATCAAGCTGCAGTATGTGTGGTTCACATGCAGGACTCCAAGGAAACTCTGAAAACAACGGGTCAAAGGAGAAACAGGAAGAAGTATTACAGTATCAGCTAGGTCACGGTCTTAGCAGCTGAGCAGCAAGAAATACGCAAGTAAAAAAACATAACCACAATCACTCTGCCTGCTCTTGAATAGTCTCAAACCCATCAGTATCTTGTAACTGATTTTTAGAGAAGGAGCTAAAAAGTGCTTAGCAACCACAAGCACCAAACATAGTGCTGAAAGGTCAAGAAATACAGTATAAAAATAATCATCTAAATGTAAAGGGCAAATTCTCACTTGTGGTTTTTCCACTGAACAGGCCCACCCCTTAATCAAGAACAGCTCAAATAAATGTTCAGGTCAGCCTCCATTATTGAGTCTCAAGTCACTTACAGTTGTAGCATAATTTATGATATATGATACTACTTTTACAAAGAAATCTACGTCTCTTAAAGATTTTAAGAAACTTGGTGTGTGGCGTGGCAAGACAAAAGTCAAGAATATCTCCCATAGTGTTTAGCAACAATAATACTTAATATTTCTATATCTACAGCTCCCCAGATCTATGCCAATGCACCTAAGGAAAGGCAGCATCAGGCATAGTAACTGTGATGTGAAAACTGCAGTGCAGTGATAAAGATGCCCAAGGTCAAGCACAGGACCCAGGTTTCCCAGCGCTATTCAGAGGAGCCCAGTCTTTTCCAGTCAGTGCAGAGCAAACTAATTTCAAGCACATGACATAAAGACAGCTTCACGTTGCCCTGTGCTAGTTAGCCTGGTGCCTGTGGAGCATAGTGCAGTGCTAGCATGCCTATATTGATCTAAGAACTTGAGTTAGTAGTCAAGTAGCCTTAGTGCCATTATAATGGCACTCTGTGTGCTATTATGTAGACAAAGTATGCTTAAGAGTCCTCCCCAGCGATGCTGCATCAAGCTCCTAAGAGTCCCCACACTTCCTCACTGCCCTACTGCTGTCATCTTACCTGCAGCAATAGCAGTTGAACAACACTCAACACACAAAATAAGCAACCAGAACAACCACACCCTCCATTTGGAAAAAAATAGTTCAATTAAAAAAAAAATGCAAAGTATCTCCACTATTCTCAATGACTTCAACACTCACTTATTTCAGCACCATTTACAAAAGGGATTTCAGTCCATGATGATATTTATGCTCTGCTGGTTTGGGTTTTGTTTTTGGTTTGTGTCTTGGTCCTCTTCCTCCCTAGCCTTTGAGACTAAACAGCTTAAATGCAAATGTTAATCATCTCCCATGATGGAGTTAAGTATGTCACACCCTCCTCTGAATCCTATCTACTAGGAAGGAATCCAGTTCAGCACCAAATTTAAGGCTCTGAGTATGTAAAATATACTCAGTTTCTGCCCTACGTTAAACTTCACACTGCCCCCGTCTGTCCTCCCACCATGTTTTTTACCTGCTTCTTCACCACTCAGCTAACTGTGCAGATATGAACTATCTTGTCAAGTCTTCAGTGCCCCTCCCATACCCAGACTTATGTTCCTCCTAAATCCCAACTTCTGCTGTCCTCCCCAGGAAGGACCTAATTCATTTTTATAAATCATTCTTCTCATCCTTAGTGGTTATTCCAAAATTTCCTAATTTCTACTTATGTGTTTGACTGTGAGCTTAAAGAATTGAGAGTGCCTTTAAAAGTGAAAAAAAACTCCAGTAATACTATGTAAATAAGTGCTTAAAAAAAATAAGAAGGGAGTTTAAAGAAGCTTAAATTCACACATAAATACATAACTTTCATTGTAAAATTATGGCAGAGTAAAAATTAATGTTGTTTGAATTATGAAACAGATAAAATTTCTACATTATTCACATACCACACTAGCCTGATTTTAATTTATAACATGATTATATACCTTATAATTTATAACAAGATAGGTATGCTGGAAGGTGTTTTTTGTCATGCCTGTAAGAATAAATCAGTTTTGAAGCTATAATACGGGTAGAATCCCCCTCCATCATACACACATCCAGACGCACATGTAACTATCTATGGCATGACCCAAATTGCTCCTGCAAGGGGAGGGATGGACAGTAAAGATGTTTTACAGACCAATATTGTTTGTTTGCCTAAACCTTGCATGCTACAATCTTGGCCCTCATATTTGTTAACACATTTTATTCAGTGAAAAGAATGCATACGTATTTGTAACAATACAGATTTGGGAGCCCTTAAAAAAAAAAAAAGTAAAAAAAATTAAGTCTCGTACATGAACATGTAACATTCATACATGAAAAGGGATTAATATATGGCATTTTGATGACCTGATTATGGGCCAGAGCTGGCATGCACATGCGCGCCCACACATAAATGAAGATAAAGTAGATTCTTTTGTTGAAGATGTATTTGAGATTAATGGCAAGCTGGCAGACTGAATGTGTTCCACTGCACTGAAGCAATTACTGTAGTAGGTAAAGCAAGTGATAAAGATTTATTTAGTACAAGGCTGATATTCATTAATCTCTTTAAATCCAATGTAAAGGTGGTTTAAAGTACCGTAGCTCTTCTCTGGAAAGGTCTGTTGAATCTATGACAGAAAAGGCAGACCTGCATAAATGCAGTGCAGGTCTCCACGGACTATGACATTTCTATACCTCCACAGGGAGGAAAGTATTTTAGATTAGTTTAGTTAGCACTGCAGATGCAGCATGCTGATTTACTAAACTCTGAAGCAAGTTCCAAAAATAATTAGCTTATCAAAGATCCACTTTCCTTCCTCTCTTTTATTAGTGTGCTAAATATGGCATTGTTGCAAGGAAATAATTTATTTCAGTAGTATTCAGACAGAAAGTGCAGACTTGCCAAAACAGAGTCTTATTTAGTAAGAGCTTATTCTCAGCGCTGGCTTCTTTTAAATGATGCTCACATTAAATGACTAACCAAACAAATCTCACTCAGCTATATAATTTCTTCCATGTTATTACAATAAAATGAGTTTGGAAGCACTCGTAAAGCAAGTTATTTTCTTGGTTTAATGTCATCATAGCAAGCATCATATGTAGCTACACAGATGTACTGGACACCAGATTTTTATGAACTGAACTTGAGGTATCACATGAGGAACCTGTTGAATGGAGAAGAGGCTAAAAAGCCCAATAATTTCATATTTTTACAGCAGACTTGTTAGAACAGATATGCATTTAGCAGGGCTCTTTTGTCCAAGGGAGAAAAAGTCATTTTGATTTGGCATTTGGAAAATACTCTCTTTGAAATAGGTTAGCTCCTTCAGTGTTTAAGCACATCAGTAAGAAAAAATATTATTTCATGAACCACGGTCAATGTTCCCAGATACTGCCAGCATGCCTATAAATAATCAGCAAGACACTCGCTGCCCCGCCTAATTTTTTATCTTCGGAAAGCATATTAAAATGATTTATTTCTAGTCTGCTACTCATAGCAAATTCAAGTCAGTCTCTCCTTACCTCGCCAGTGACAGGGATATCAGTGGAACCCCAGGTACCAGCTCCCTAGTGAACTGTGCCTGGGGCAAAATCAGCTGTAATAATTCCAGCAACTGGAAATGAAAAGGAGTGTTAACTGTAGAAGCTAAACCAGCACACTCCGAAGCTGCACCAGCGATGTGAGTTACGTAGCAGATAGAAACAAAAATCACTACTTCTAAATGCAAAAATAGTCAGTGAGACCCCACATAAGGAGCGAAACACAATTTAATCAATTTCGGTTAGAAGATGTTTAGTTTATGTTAAAACTTTCTTAAACTACTAGAATCACGCAGAAATTGAATTAGAAAAAAATTGTTTTGCACACAAAAATGTTGCAAGTCAGCAGATGTCATCTTCATTTCAGTACTAATACCCTAATATTTTTTTGGGTGTTTCATACTGTAGGCTTACTTAACCTAAGTTAGCACAAAATAACGGGGCTGGGCCACTCTTTAACATTTTTTTCACCCAGGTTCCTCCTTATCTCTTTCCTGTTCTCCTTCTCTCTATGTGGCCTCTACAGTTTCATATCTTCATTGAAATGCCTCCCAGAAATGCCTTTTGTTCCAGCAACATGAGATGGTTCCATTGTGCTGACAGAGTTACCTTTTCCAAAAGAGCAAAATTCTCCAGAGACTGGGGTTTCCAGATCTGAATGCTTAATTTCATATTCTAGCCCAGCAAGGGCAAGGATACAAGAAGTCTGGATCAGGTGATCAAACTACATGAGCCAGCTATTTTGAAATATTACCTCATTTTCAAATGCTGTTTTAATATTAACATCTATCAAAATATTTTTGAAGACAGTATTATCATTTCACAAGCCTCTCAGCAGCTCTGCCCACTACCCACGTAACTCTATGCCAGTTATTAACTGAAAACGAAAGGACAGATTTATTGGATTAACTGTTTAGAAACAAAACAAAACAGCACAACGCTTTGCCTGTCAAACAAAACCAAACAATTAGCAACCACTGGCTACTTTTCTCCCAGTTGTTACTTGCTTTGCTTCCCTTGGTTGGGAAGTAAACAAACTACCTTTTATAATATGCAAAATTTTTAAATACAAAGCCAAGATGCATTGCCCTGGATTTAAGAAAAATAAATGTAATTATGACATGCATCACACCAGTGTTACAGCTAGTAATTGTCAGCTTGTTTGTGTTCAGCTGAGAGAATTTGTCATTATGATTTTTTTCCCATGTCTTTTATACCTATTCTAGTATTTAAAATTAATCTTTTATAGTTTCCAGGCCAAAATCTAGGAATTGATTTATCTAAATGAACTAAGTAAAAGAATAATTGAGATCTCTAATGAGCAAAAGTACTTCCTCCTCTTTCAAATACTTCTTAAATACTAAAATAAAAAATTTCAGTGCAAGGAGAACTACATATTTTATGTCATTTATCTTCATTTTTATTCTGCATCTCTAATATTCTGCATCATTATGAAAATAATGTAATGAATTAAATTTATTCCATGCAGCTATTATTACTGCTTCAGCAAAAGGAAATATCCCCGTCTTCCCAGTACCAACCAGGGCACTCAACATTTTCACACTCATCTCTACCTTCCAATAAAGAAGCAAATTTCCTAGACAACTTCCTCAAGTTCTATGTAACACAGGGCTGCCTATCATTCATTCTCAGTAACAGACAAACACAGGGCTTCCTTCTTATTTGAAATACCTGCAACAAAAGAAACAAGGCAAAACTAACATTTTAAACTATTTTAGAAAAAAAAAACCCTGATTTTTTTAAAATCAACTTCCTCTACTCACTGGTGAGATGCTCCAGCCCTTCATCATCTCTACAGCCCTTTGCTGGACTATTTCCAGCAGATCCATATCTCTTGTCTACAACTATTGGCAGACACAAAAAGCGAAGGAAGGAAATCGTGATGCTAGAAAAGTTGTTATGACAAATTGAATATGGTCATATTACTCACAAAAGGTGAAGTCACCTGTGAATTTCTTCATATTCATCAAGTGCATGCCAAACTGCAGCACCAGATGATCACATTTCTGCATGAACCAAACCATTTACAGAAAAGCTATTTTAAACACTGCTTTTAAGAATTTCCAATATTTTCATGTCCCAGTACCTCTCAAGTCAGGCTCCCTCAGTGCCCTCAGTCAAATGATATCAGCCTCAGAATGAAAGAAAGATTTTAACAAATACATTTTAGAAATCTCAAAGTGATTAAAGTAGTTTTTCTATGCATAGTAATGAGGTGATTTTCAGTTGGCTCTTAAAGGGCTCAACACAAATTTTAAGAGCTGAAATTGACATGCCCACTGCAAAGCTGGTAGTGTCCCCTTCACGTTATTTCATAGAAGCTTAAAGTTTCTAACCTAGTGGACATTAAAATATCTGACTCACAACTCATCACTACGACCAAAATTTATCCCAGGTATCAAGGCATATATTTTGTTTGGAAATCTTTCTTGATGAAAGAGGACAAATATTTATTTGTAGGTGGTTTTTAAATGACTAAATAGAAGAACAACAATCATTTAAAGGCAAAGTTAATAATACTAAATAGCAACAGTAAAGTCATCACAGTGCCACTAACGGAGCCAAAAGTATTTGATAACCGTTTTTCACATAGGCATATAATTAGCACCATCTCTCTACTACACAGGTGTGAATTATTAAGGATTTATGCCAGGGAGAGGTGTCACTGTGAAACTAAAGATAAACTCGATCACAAGATTCAAAGAAATGGTAAAAATTCTTATACTTTCTTGGTAGAATTCTTTGAATTCTTCATTCAGAAGATTTCTTGAAAACAATCAAAATCTAAAAGAAAAAAAAACAACAAACCAACAACTTTGGATCTGAAAAATAAAGAAATAAAGAACAACAACAACAAAAATAAACAGGGCAACCCTGGGCTTTTAGGTCTAGCTCTCAAGGTCAACTGATATCATTAGACTTACATGAACTCAATTTGAGTTACAGCAGGGAAATCACGTTAGGAAATATGGGTCAAGTCACCATGCAGTAATAAAGCTGTTACCTTCAGATTCAATTTCTGAAATATTCTTTAAAACCTATCACACTTCACTATTTCTAACGTTAGAGTTACAATTGAACAATTGAATATACCAACATTTAAAGTGTTCCTTAAATTATTTATTTAGACGTTTTGAAGAAAAAAATATAAACATAAAGATCGAAATGACATCTCAGTTTAGTCCACAATCACTTTGTCCCTAAACATGTTCAGGTAGCAAAAAAAGAATAAATAAATAAATATATGTATATACATGTATGTATATAAACACACACACACACATGTAAATGAAAATGTCTTATGCCTTCGCATATTGAAATAGATAGCATAAAGAGCAATTTAAATGTCTGTGTGGGTACAGGTGTAGGACTGATATGACCAACACAGTAAAAATACAAGGACTGAAGAGAGACACAAAGAATGAACGCTATATAAATATGAATGACAGTGCCAAATTCAGATAAGGTGATGAAATGACATCATCAAATAGATACAGCACCAAATCTAGGGCACTCAGTTACTACAATCATAAGCTCAGTAGAAAAATTAGGTTGCAACATTCTCAAATGTATATTCTCATCTACAGTTCAGGGAGTCATTTTCTAAGCTCTCAGTGTTGGCGTAACTACTCCCAGTGAAGTCGCATGGACCTTAACAATTGTTTTCTAAGAAAGCAGGGTTACACTGAGTACTTTTGAAATCCCATTGTAAATGATTTTCATAGAGAGAATCCGAGGTTGTGTGGCATCCTTAGGATTATAAGTACCTCCAAGGGATTAAAAAATATGATTAGATACAAATCAGTGCTCAGTTTGCATTCAGTAAAAGCCTGCAGAAACCCCTGGACATTCAAACCTGCTTAGCTAAGAAGGAGAATGTATGCAGATATTAAAACGTCCATCTTCAGCGAGTGCTTTTCTTACAGAAAAAGTGGCAGATTGTGAAAAGACAGCTGCAGGGGACAGCCAAGAGCACCATGAGGCCTCCCCACAAATCTTCACTCCTTCCCACCTATTCTCAGGTCCTCGGTCTCTCTTGAAACTTCACACTTCAGCTCCAGCTTTCTTCTCACCCTCTCACCCCTGCATAGAGCACACAGAGCAGCTCTGTCTGCAGAAGCAGTCACATAGTATGTCAGGGACAAACAGCCCTGAAAGGAGGGCAGGAAAACATACATGCTCATGTACTATACACTGCCTGGCTATCATGTGCGTTTAACGTGGATGCAACCACAACTTCAAACATCCAGACACAGAAAAAGGTTGCCAGCACTCTACGATTAGGTGTCACAGATGCTGGCATTGTTACAGTCGATTACAATCAGCCAAACCTTTTCTGGTATGATACTAATCTTGTACTTTTTAAGATATGTCAAATGCAATACCTTTTCCACTATAAATTACTCAAATTTAGGCCTCAAAATAATAGTTGGATCTCTTTTCAGAAGCTAAATGAAGTGGAAGTCATTTAAATAAATATGGCTTGCTTTTTTTTTTTTTTTTTTTTTTTTTTTTTAAATTAAAGAGTGAAGTAATGTAAGTGGGGCATGCTAATTCCCAGCCATGTGAAATTTATTGTCACTTAAATGTCCACAGGGAATAATTTACGCATCCTCGATTAAGAAAATATTTTTAATTTGAATTTGCATATTTTCCTCATTATGACTAACCTTGACACAGTCCTTTATAGAGGTGCCATGCCCTCAGGTGGGAATTTACAAAGTGCCCATTTACCAGTAAGAGATAATGCAAAACAAATGCACATGTGTTTTCTAACTAGAGAAGTAAGGTGGGTCCTGGGTAGTACATACCCTGGCTTACCATGGTCTTCAAAATTGTCTGGTGCAATCAAAACCAGGTTAGACTTGATGAAATAAAGATGACCTTTATTCCAGTGCGTGAAATCACACTAACGCAAAGACAACGTGGTAAACTACAGCACAAGCAGGCAACTCCAAAACAAATATATGACAAAATCACAGGGGTCAAACTCAGACCAAAACTTTCAGTAAAATTAATGACTCCATCATCGTTCATTACAACAAAATACACATGCCAGCGAACAGCTTATGGGAAAGCATTCTGTCTTCACAGCTTTATTTTTACAGACCAGCAACTGTGAAATTCTTAGATTTATAAAATCAGATTTTAAAATTGCTCTCATTAGACCACAGTCAAAGCCAGTACTAAAGCTCCAGTCTCTAAAGCATTCGTAAGCACATACACTAACGAAATTTTGAAAAAAGATAGAGCTACTTAAACCTCAAAACTTCACCTTGCTGAATTTTAGCGTTCTTCTGGCCTACATCTGAAAGCATACATGGAAACAATGTTGTAAAAAGAAGCAAAACAAAAATGAAACAAAACAACACCACACACACAAAACCAACTATGCCCAGAAGAATCCATTCCTTCCACATTTGGACTGTGAACAATGCCCATAGATCTTAATGTGACAAGGATAGCCAGTGCTAGGACTGGTGAAGAAGCGAGGCTGAAATACGAAGAGGCATGTTAGATCACAGTGATATATTGATGTAAGGTGCAATGCACTCACACTTACACAGTGCACAGAATACTATTAGCCCTCACAACAGAGAATATATGTATATATCTTTCATAGCCCCAACACTAACCAAATAAGCTAAATCAGAAAGAGCATATTACCACTATGCCTCTAAGGTCCGACATAAAAACACTGAAATAGTTCAAAAAAGCAGTCAGAGTATAAGTTAAACATATAGAGGCATTTACATAGCCAATTAAAATCTGATCATACATAGTCATTGAAAAATATAGAAGGATCTGACTAAAACAAAAAAGTATAATGGATCAGAGATCATTCTGAAAATGCAGCTGGGGGCAGTGAGTACCAAAGGACTGGAAAAAAAGAGCTGTGATCTACAGGAGGGGAAATGCACCACAGTGTCAACATGCAATTACCTCTCAATTAAAAGCAAAAGAAATCATAGAACAGAATCCCAGAATCTAAGGATTCTATGAGTTGGAAGGGACCTTTGAAGGTCATCTAGTCCAAGTCTCCTGCAGTGAACAGGGACGTGCACAACTAGATCAGGTTGCCCAAGGATGGGTGGATTTGGAGAACAAATAAAAAAAGAAATTAAATGGAAAATGTAGAAATGTAGAAGGGATTTTCAAGCATATTCAGTGCCTACACAGTTAAGGACTGTAAGTGCCCAAAGGCTCCCTCAGTAGTTATCTAGCACTTTCTGGGCAGCTGATGCAAAGGTCAGGAATACAGCACGGTCACTGCCCATACCAAAAATGAGAACACTGCTGCAAGCTGTTTTCAGAGAATTAAAGATATCCAACTCCAAATACGGAAGGATGGCCTACAGATTCACAAGCATCCCTGGATAAACCTATATATTCTCATCCATGCCTAGATTTCTCTAAGCAGATTAATCCTCATTTTAACTACAACTAAAGATGCATGATGACTTATAGTCTAAGGATTAACTCTCCAATATGCAAAATAAAAATTCTATGTATATATAAATGATGAGAGGAAATTCAAGGCAGCCTCAAAGGCTTCTGAAGTTTGTTTTAAAGTTTTGTTTTCTTATCATCTTTCTACAAAAAGAGGCATTACCTTCTACCAGAACAAAATTGTCTGCTCTATAAAGGTCCCTAAAATTATAGCACAACTACTATACTACAGACTATCTTGCATCTGTCTAGTATCAGCATTCCAGACAACATGCATTTTGTTGTAATGAGAGCTGATGGAGAGACTAATTTTATTGAAAGTTTTGGTCTCAATTTGACCCTCGTGACTTTGATTTATTTTTTTTTTATTTTGAAGTTTTCTGCTTGTGCTGCAATTCATACAGACTGAGAGAGCTGGGGCTGTTTAGCCTGGAGAAGGCTGTGGGGAGACCTGATAGCTGCCCTTCAGACAAAAAGGGGGCTATAAGAAAGAACGGTCTGTTGTGATAGGACAAAGGGAAATGGTTTCAAACTAAAAGAGGGGAGATTTGGATTCGACATAAGGAAGAAGTTTTCTATAATAAATGTGGTTAGGCACTGGCACAGGTTGCCCAGAGAGGTGGTGGATGCCCCATCCCTGGAGACACCCAAGGTCAGGCAGGATGGGGCTCTGAGCAGCTTGATGGAGCTGTAGGTGTCACTGCTCATTGCAAGGGAGTTGGACTAGATGACCTTTAAAGGGACCATCTATCTCAAATGATTCTATGATTCTATTAGAGCCTATCAGATCCCATTTGATTCTATTAGATCCTATTAGAACAAATAATAAAAGCGTTAGTGTAACAGTTTATTTCACAGGGAGGACTGAAGATTTCAAAGCACATTACAGGCAACACAGCTGAAACCTCATACAGGTTTCAAATATGATCGAACTCAATCTGCTTCCAGGTAGTGTCAGTTACAGGGCAAACACTAGAACTGTTTAATTTATTACAATCAAACCCATGAAGGTGAACTCCAGTGATCACAAGGACCTGACTATAGCTGCTACAGCTCTCAGCAAATGAACTATCACCTCTCAAATACCTTACGAAAGACATTTAAGAAAAAAAGACAATGAGCTATATTTAGAGGTGTCTAGGAATTCCATGAAGAGTGCATGCTCGTCCTGCTAGGGTTGCTACAGCATCATTCACACCTATAGAATAACACTCAGAATATCTACCTGTACTATCCTCACAGCTGTACTTTCCTAACTGTATCTTGTGTGATGTGCAGCAGAAACTTCCTTACAATTATTTCATAGGTTGCATTTCCCTTTCCCACTCATACCAAATTTATGAAAGCACAGTAATCCTCCAGTGCTGTGCCAGCTGTCTAGGCTCAAAAGGTATGATTTCCTCAGTGGAAGGATTTCTATTGAGTCTGGACCTAACTGTATACATCTATAGCTAATTTGGCTGGAAATATTAAGATCACAATGGCAAAAACAGAGGCTTTATTAGAGGTGAGCAGCTGCTTCCTTACCAGGACACCATTCAATTGAAATATGTTTAGTCCCTTGAGAATAGCTCTGTTTGCTTTACAGGTTCTCAGCTGCAGTTTAGCAATTAAAACTCTACAATGTTAAGTGGTTATTTAGACCAGTGGAATTACAGAGCAATGTACTCTTCACTTTTTGTTTACAGATGCAGACTGCACAAATACTGTACTCCTGTGTGTGTGTATTATGTATACATTGATTCTGTTCAGAACTTTGATTTTAAAATAAGTTTTCAGTTTCTTTTTATACATACTTTCCAATGATTCGTTATGTTCTTATTAAATATATATAATACATATAATAAAAGGATGAATAGGCATTAGAAATCTTACAAAAACACTTATAAAAGGACAAAGAAGCCATGTCAGTACAAGAAAGCAGCTCTCATACAAGATCACATGCATTTCCTTGCTTCAACCTGTCAGTGTCCCTGCAACGTAACGGTGTAAATATGGACATGTCACAGATGCTCTACACTTGAGCTGCAAGTGAAGGGAATTAGACTAAAAGATGGTGTGGTAATCAAATTATGCCCTCAAAATGTATATATCAAAATGCACATTGACTACACACAAAGCCATCCTTAAGAGTGCAGTACAGAGATCCAAACAAAAGCATTTTCTTAATGAAAACACCCAGACTACACAACCACTGCATTAGGTTGAAGATTTCTTCCCTCCCCTTTGAACGTATCTCATTGCCAGAGGAGAAAACAGCCTGTGGCACATATTATAAAAACCAGGTATTCTGAAGGAGAAAAATTTCATAAAGCCCATAAGATTTCTGAAAATGTCACCAACAGAAAAACATAGCTAAAAACATCTTTACTTCTTTCACAGGAATAAGAAATTCACATGAATAAGAAACCTAGGAATCAAGCCTGACTGTTCACATACATAGGTACAGAGCAGAGAGGTTTTGCTGAATCATTGCATTTAATTTTTAAAAGTGCCCTCTATTAGAAGCATTATTCTTAAGCTTATGTAGCTTAATCTCACTTCTGAAGTTCCGTGTTTCTCTATATTATCTCTAGAATATTACAGAGCTTAATTAGAATTGAATAAAATGCGTGACATTTTCCATCTGACTGAAAATGTAAAAGATTTAAAGGATTTTATTTTTATATATTGAAAAAAAAAAAAAAAAAAGACTGAAATCCTTACCTGTGCCTGCTGTTCTCCAAGGATGATTTTGCTTAAAAATGAATACAGAGCAGCAAGTCAACTTGTGAATTTCACCTAAAAGAAATAAACAAACAGAAAAAAAATGTACACTGAGTAAAGGAAAGAGGAGGAAAAAAGCATTAAAAGAAAGAATGAATACTATGATTTTTTAAAATTCTTTTTAGGAACTTGTTATTTTGTTTTTTTTTGTTTTGTTTTGTTTTTGCAGCATTTCCTCAACAAATCTCAGCAAGAATACAGAGGTTAAAAGGTATGTAAGTGGGAAAAAAATAACTCAATAATCACATAAACATGTTTTTCTAAGGGTTGAATGCTTGTATCAGGAACAGTAAGAATTCCTGGGTACACAGCCTTTCTTTCCTACGGGAGTTCTCCTGTTCACCAAGCAGCCAACTGACACGGTCTGTGCCACTTCCATCAGAGGACAAAGCAATACTGGCATTCACTGAGAAGCAATTCAGTGCTTCCAGAAGATAAAATGTAAACCTTAGGTTTGCTCTATGAGCCACTTGACTTTTCCCTTTCTTCAGGATGTGAGTTCACTTGGTTTAGTTTGGAGAAGAGAGGACACTTAGCTTGGTCCAGTTGATATTCAGGAAAAAATAGAAGAGGCTATAGACTTGTAGCATGCCAGTTTGTAAAGGATGTGTCTTACACTCTCACAGAGAACAGGAAGAACAAGAAAATGTCAATGAGCTCTCTGTCCCACAGTCTCAGAAAATCAATCACTAGTCCATGACTATACTGTTACTAAGACAATGGGAGTTAATCTTACCAAGGCTTCAGCCAATTCACCTTAGTGTCACTAGATGAAAGGATTTAAGATTTGTTTATAAGTCTCTACGAAAATATTTATGACTACTGTAAATCCCACAAGTTTTAGGATGTGAGCTTGTTGTTATTTTTTTTTTTAAGTTGCTATCTAATTTTCAGGTAGGCTCCATAAAGAAATGACAAACAAAGCACAGAGTCCATTTCTTGTATTTAATATTCTTTAAAGTCTAACGACCTGTGGAACTAAAATGGATCTTGTCTTGCATCTCCCACCAAAATCCCCTCACACTTGGAGAAGATAGACAAAGTGAAGTATTTAAACAACTTCAGTACAGGTTTCAGTTAAGAACACAGAAATGGTTTAATCTTACAGCATTTATGTAGTTCCAGCCTGATTTCTTGAAGATGTCTTAGATTTCCAGCTCTCAATTAATCGTTTTGGTTTTTTTAAAAGTAAAATCTGAATTACTCTCTCTCAAGTACCATATTTTGCTCAGTTTTAAAGAAATAAGTAATTGGCATCCTTTTTATTTACAGGAAATAGTCTGGAAGAAGGGAGAAACGTGCGTCAGCCCAGCCCCTTCCCCAGGAAACAAGCTCTGAATCCCACAGCAGGGCAGTCCTGATCCTGGGCCAGGAGTTTGCCGGATTTAAGAAGTTTTTACAATAATTATCTTTTAAAAAGAAACACGAAAGATTTTCAATTGTTTAAAAGCACTTCAGTATCGATACCGCCAGTCTTCTAGGTGCTAAAGCACAGTTTGGACTAGATCTTTGATACGTTACACCATGCTAGGGATTTGGAATTAAGTTCCAGCATTGCATATAGCATAATATTAAATCATACACAATGCACTATGAGCAATCCTCTGCTGGCCCAATCTACTAAAATGATTTATGCACAGAAAGTTTAACTGTACAGCAGGGAGACTGCTGCACATTTGCACCTTCACAAAGAACCCTTGTCAAACAAGTCACCGGTATAAATGCCATTTGGGCAGGTTTTAGACTGGCGTGAGATTTAGAGTTTTGAAATAAACCCAGCTTCTTTCAATATGAAAGGACAACCAACATATTATATGGAAAGTAAGCAGTTTCCTATGCACAAACATATAAATACTTTTTATGGCAGTCACATAACAAAAAAAAAGGAAACCACAACCCACCAGCATTAAATAAAAGACCTGCCATAATGCAACCTGTTGTTACTCCTCTGAGTGATTAAAATACGACTTCACTACTCTGAAGTGCCTCTCCTCCCCCTTGTGCCAGCAAACCCCTTCTTCCTCTGTATTTGTTATACATTTCTATTTATATTATCTGTCTAGCTGTCTGTCCTGAGATTGTAATCTGCTTAGAACAGGCACTTTCTCGTCTTCACCATTCAGCCAGCACTGCAGTTGGTGGTACACCATGGACAAATATTAAAAGAACCTCTCTGAAAAAGGACAACTGTAAGAGGGAATTCTATTGTGTAAAACAAATGTTCCCATGGAAGAGAGCTAAGATACTCAACTGAACGAGTTTTTACTCAAAACACTATACAAAATATTGAAACACCCCTCTGCACGTTGTTTGCTTGCACGTGGACAGAGATGACGTCTTTGCGGGCCTCCTTCTGACAGCCACACAAGAGGACAAGTTCTGTTGGGACTGTGACAGGAAATGGCACTTGTGTAATTGTTTTGGGAAATTTAATCAACACTGTTAAAAATACATCAGTGCCAGAAATGGGAGCACTTTTGTGATTCCTTCTTAAAAAGCCAGTTATGTGGTAAGGAAAGGATTTTAAGGAAAACTATATTTCACCTTACATTTGGAACAGTGCATGAATGAAAAACAGGTAGTACAGGCTGACAGTATCTCTAGAGCAGCCGCTTCCTGCCCTGCTGTAAATTTCAGTAACCTTGCAGCATACAGGAACTTCAAAATTAGAACCTGTCAGAAGAGATTCTTTAAGTTATCTTTTTTTGTGTCTGAAAGTTTCATCTTTCTAAGTGTCTCCATTCAGTTTCATAAAATTTGTAAGAGAAAAATTCCTTGAAGCTTCACTTCAGTAATAAAACAATTCCACAATTAAAAACCTCAGGAAAAAAAAAAATACATACAGTTTATTCAGCTACAGCTGTGAAAAGGGTTTGCACAATTTGCTGTGAAGCTCCACTCCAACCCCCTCCAATCCAGTACCCTTTTGCCCTCAGCATCCACCTTCTCCCCTGTTGAAATCAAGAATGCAGAGTGGATATTGAAATTAACTAGTACAGTAAGTGAACTGCAGAATTAGTGCCAGTCTAGCAAATTAAACAAGGGAATAACCTAAATTTTTTTCCATTTTTCCTTTTTTATTTCCAACAAATTAGAGGGCTCCAGTAGATTTTATCAAATACCGAGCTCCCCACTCTCTTTCTCAAACTGCATAAATGCCTTGAACTCCCAAAAGAACGTCACCATTCCTTAGCCCCATGTAGTTCTCTTTCATTTACCCACTTCCACAGCACCGTTTTCAAAGACTTATTTTAGCCAAAGGGAACAAAAGTGGAAATCCTGAAAAGAGATCTGCAGATTTTTCCAGAATTTTTAGTCTGCCCCCTCCACCAACTGTCCACAAGACCTCAGCTCCCCCGCTGGGATATCCTTTATGGATGACTCCTAAGGCACTTAAAGATTAAAACAAAAGACGAGCTTCACAACTCTTCCACTGCAATGCCAGCCACAATAGTTTAGTCGCACCCTCTGAACACAAAAGAGAAGCCTATGCATACCTTTGAAGTTATAAGCCTTAGACAAATTCCAGAAAACAGCAGACAGGCATGACAACGTATTATATAATTTGTTTTGCAGACTACACAGAGGCACACACACTATGTGATCTGATCAGATGCATGAAGTGCAAGGAAAAAGTTACTAGCTACTAGGTTGAAAATGTTTTCTTTAAAAAGTAATATATAACCAAACAAAGTTCACAAACAGCCACATGGAACAGCAACATAAACATTCAGAAAAATAAGGGAAGTGTCTCTTTAATGCATAAGCTGTTCCAAATTGAGCCCCAAGTGCTGTGCGATGCTAACTACAATAGACAGCCTGCAGGCTGCTTCAGAACTGCACAGGCACTGAATGCAAAAAAAGAGCCACAGTGCTGCTGCAGTGGCATCAGCTCCAATTCAAGCACAATAAGGGGGCAGAGCACAGAGTTATTCACTTGCATCACAGAATGACGAGACCGGTAATCTCTAATTTTGTGTGCATGCCCTGAAACAGATGCTTAACAGCACACCCCTATTTTACACAGAGTTTCCACTCATACATGCACAAATTACAAACCTGTAATTTATATACACAACTGACTAGTTCATTACAATTCCTCCTCACAATATCATTTGCTTTGCTTTTGCTTTCAAATAACCCATAATTTCCAACCATTCCCATGGCACACTTTAACCTAAATAAATCCATTCAGGTATGCTTCTGTCATCAATTATTTTGCAGAGTACTGAATTGTAACCATTTACTTTGAATTTTGTACATAGATATGAGATTAATTGGTAATACAAATAATAGGCAGTTCCAGTGATAGCTTTGTTGTGGTGAAAACTGAAAGCTTTACCCACAGCAGCTTCTTTACAACTTTGGAACAAAACCAGATCCTGCCTGTGTCAGTAATTCTGCCCATGGTGGTATCTTCAGACGGGGCTGTCACTGATACCTGGTCTGTTTTGTTGCATTACCCTTGGAACACTCTGTACATCTGGAAAAAAGAAGATTTAGAAAGACGAGAAGTCCATCCATGTATGGAGGTGATCCTCCGTGCTCCATCCCAAGAATGGAAAAGCTCTTGAGGATCAGAAAATAGCTTGTTACAACATGAAATGCAGATCTTGCTAAAAAGATGGTAGATAAAAATGAACAAACTGAAACAAAATAAAACTTCTTTTACCAAGCCTACTCTATACTATGTGCATAGAGAAGCTAGCAAGTCTTTTGTTTTTGTTTTCTTTTTTCTCTTTTTTAACCTGCAGAAAAGTTCATCCTTGTGAAAGAAAAAGGCAGCCCTAATTTTTAAGAAGGAAGTAAGACCACTGGAAACAAGAGTTCTGGAAGACAACTGATGACATATGGCCTGATGGATACCCCGATCGTTAATTTGCAAAGAATGCAATATCTCATTTTGCAACACCTTTAAGAAGAAAAGGCGTACATATGATAGGAAATCTGAGTACAGCGAGCTAGCCCATGGGATGATATGAAATAATCACTGATATGTTTTCTAAATCTGAAAAAGAGCATTTTGACTATTTATTCTGAAATCTTAGATGAAAAGGGATGCACACATTCATTCAGTAATGTTTCTACTGACTTCTCTAGATTTGAGATGTGGTAGATCACATACTCAAGAAAATTACAGTGTTTAAATCACGACTTCAAGTGACAGAGAACCTACTGGGGCAAGATCTTCCAATGGTTAATTACACTACATTCATTATGGTACATAGGGCAAAACCATTCTGTAAAGGAGACATATTAAAGTCACTAGAGGACAATAACCTAATCTGCTGCCTCCAATTTACTTTGTGAAAGAAATTCAGGCTAAGACAAGACATACACATTCTTCTCAAAGCAGGAAGTGTCATACTATGTTCTACAAGTGGAATCTCCTCTTATCTCCTTAATTATAGCCAACATAAAATGCATTTTTGTTTAAAATGTGTGTCCAATGCTGTGTAACCCAACAGGAAGTCTCAAGTTTGAAAAAACCATGGAGTTCGTCATTTCAGATTGAAACAGGCAAGGGAGAATGAACATTTTCCATATAAAAGTAAAGAACAACACACAAAATAATAAACTAATAGCCTAATGCAATGCAAGCACTTAGGAGCTGAAACTCAGCAGCTTTTTGGTAACACAAAGCGTCTAGGACAAGAAGAGATTAATATTTAATCTCAACTGAGTTTCATAGGGAGTTTTGATAAGAATGTAATTTCCCAAGCTGATTTACAAGCCAGGCCTGTGAGGAGGAGTAACACCCCCTCTTTTATGTGAAGCAGCCTCAAATCTATGATTACCACACATGTTCAAGAATTCAGTTTTACATATCACCCTAAGTCAGCACTCCAGCTATACACCGGATCATGACACTATCCTTGGCATTGTTTATAAACACAGCACCGTTTAATTTCATCTTGAACCTCACCTAACTGTTTCGCACAGACCTTTTATCTAAAGTATACCCCAGATAACTATGTTCATTTAGTAAAATCTGACAAGATTAGATGACAACACCACGCAGGATATACTAGAAATTAAGTGAATTCAAGTGGCTGGGTAAAATAACTTTAATTCAGAGTTTTTATCTGCAGTTTCTATATGCACTGGATATGCAATATACATTAACAGTGAAACTCAGTAATGCAATTGCATTATGTTCATATTATACATATCCCAGTGTTGAAATTTGGAGACAACAAGATATTTTCTGCAAGGTATTTTGATCTGAAAAATAGATTAAAAAAAAAAATTGAAACATGAGTGCGTTTATAGAACAATTAAGTTAGTCTCTCATATAGTGGTTTTACCTCTTCTAAAGCATATTTTTTATGAAAATCAACCTTTTTTCTAAAGGGAAAGGTTAATTAAATATGTTGTATGAAAATATATTTTTGCTTAATTTCCCAGCATGATACATCTTCATGGAACAGAGAATCAAACATTTTAAATACTGTATGATTACAAACATTTAACCTCACCTTACTGCACATTCTGTACAGAAACCTTATTCCACGTTAGAAGCATTCACAGTGATGTATGTTTATCCATGAAGTTATACAACACATACTCTTAAATTACTTTAAGAGTAATTTAGACAAATTCATTCTAAAAAGCTTTTAATGCGCATTATGGAATATTCATCCCAAACGCTATCATCACTGTAGTCACTCAATACAAAGCACTGTACTGGCACCAAATCACTACATTGCATCGATATCCTTCAAATAATTTTCAAGAGGAAAACCCTGCAAAGATTGTGTAACAACAATCTTCAGTCTGCTCATCTGTCAGATAACCCACAGCTCTTTGCACCAGTTGCTTCTTATCCTCCTCTCACTACTAATGCTTTGAAGTCATTAACCATTCCTTGATGTTCTCGTGGTATCACCACACTGGGGCAAATCACCATAACCCCAAACGAACTCCAAACAAACCAGCCTCCAATGGCTCAGCACCAGTCAGGATACCAAGCAGAAGGCTCACTGCACTTGGGAGATGGTAACTTGCTGTGTGATTGTGGCTCCACGGGGAAAAATTCATAATATCATGTGACATGCCAAATATACCTATGCTGAATTGCAACCCACTGTAGAGCACACATTTAGATGTTCTCTTTTGGGGTAGCTACGCTGCTACATTGATACCACTGCTACAGTCTCTCACACTGAGTAACAGTCTGTACTTCAGAAACAAACAAGCAAGACCATGTGAACAACCCACATGGAACATGCTATCTGCTACATTTCAAGATATCACACAAGATGCCTGTAAAAGAATATTCTATACATCTATTCAGTTTTGCACAGAAGTCTAAATTTAACCATGCTAATTCCTTGGTTGACAAAGTTGTTAGAAGAGTGCTGGCTTCATGAAACAGGCCACGAGATTATTTGGAATTTCTTGCATGTGAGAATGGTGTGTTCAGAGTGTGAAGCACACTGAAGCACCAGTACACTGGAATGAGAGAGAGCTATGCCACTATGGCATTGACTGACCATGCTTTGAGTAGGGCATGCAAATAATACTGTGAACACTAAGGACACGCCTGCCAGTCAGCTGAAGAAACCTGCCTGATTATAACAAACCTGTCCTCTGGCTTCAATGGTCCCAGATGTTTCAAATTCCTTCGGGTGCACTGCAAAAATTCAGGTAAAAATTACAGAGCTTTGCAGTGAGTAAGTTCCAGGGTCTCACATGAAAAAGACCTATCTTTGTGAGAAACAAGCAGAAATTGCAAACCTGCCTTGTGCACTGGAGAAATTTATCAGAAAAAAAATCTTAGCAACTTATAATGATGTAGTCTGTAATACTTCATATCAACCTAGACACAATATATTCCTAGACATCCCGTAAATTCACAGTGAATGCCGTGAAAATACCTAATTTTGCAAAGCTGTTGAGCACAGAATATCTGCATAAAGTAAAAGTGATGCATCAAGATCTAGTTCAGAAAGCATTTTCCTCTCTCTTCAGTAAGTTCATTTTCTTGCACCAGAAAATAATTTTTACCTCTCCTTCTCTCCTTACTTATCCAGCTACAGAATGAAAGAAGACATTGTACAGATAAGAAATTTAGAAGTTCTGTAGAACTATAATGTAAAGCAAATCTGATTTCAGTATTCATCTAAGAAAATTTTATATATTTTATATATTTCTTAAAAGTATAAGCTAATCATCTACCATCCATATAAATGTGTTGCAGTTACCTATTTAGTGAACTGAAAGGACAGCTCAAAAGAAAAACAACCAAACAACCAAAAACCCTCAAAAAGCCACATCTAGATTGCAATAATGATTACAATCTACTGTCTCAGAATAAAAAGCATTACAACTATGGCTATTATCCCGTTAACAACATAACGGTATCACATAATTTTGAATTAAATATCTACATTGAAGAGAAAGCCAAAGCAAACAGAGCACATCATTTTAATGCGCTTACTTGAGCCTGTATAATTTTTACTACAAAACAGACATCTCCAAAGTAAAAAAAAAAAAAAAAAAAAAACCCCACCC
>PPHD01000670.1:34258-46952 GCA_002909625.1 Bambusicola thoracicus
TAAAAAAAAAAAAAAAAAAAAAAAAAATCCCCACGCCTCAGATCCAGCCATCACACATAAATTCAAAGACTGAAAAAACATTCATTTGAATGGCTGCTTTACAAGTGGCCAGTAAGGCACTTTGTGAAAATTACTGGTTTCAAATGATATTTAAGTCTTACTTCGAGAGGAAAAACTCTTTCAAAGAATAATAGTGTTTTTTTTTATTCTAGCTTCAATGGTCAGATTTCCATAATATGAACTGCTTGATAGTCACTTTCCCTTTAAATTATTTTTTAACCATACAGGCAGTCACATCTGATTTCTGATTCTCCTTACCTTACTTTTCCTTTCAATTACTTCAGTTCTTAATACGAACAATAAGAGTGCTCATTGCATGTCCTCTGTGGGACTCCTGGAACTTAGATACTCAATAGACAGGTGCATAGATAAGGATTCAAAGTCTTTGTTCCACTGTCCAGACAGAATATGTTTAATCTTTTTTCTACCTTTTCTATGCCATTTAAACTTTAACCTAGTAGTAACTTTTACTGCCTTGATTCACAATTCAAAGGTATGAAGATGAAAAGTCCTTGCCTTGGAACGTAGCTTGAAAACTTCATTCTTAGCCTGTATTTCTTTTGAACTTCTTCTTGTGTTTTTTTGTCTTCATTTTTTCCAGGGTGCCAACTTTACCACGTAGGACTTTCCAAACCTAACAGCAGGGCTACCCAGAAGGAAGAAAAGTAGAGCAAATTTGACCAGAACCATCTCACTTAAGGGAAAATATTTAAATTACTGACCAGGCTTGATTATGAGGGTAACAGGTTCAATTTTGCCCCCATCTTTTTAAATATGCCACTAGTGAGAGACCCTTGCATATGACTGCCAACGCATGTAAGAGACAAAGACTTAATACAATGGAACCACACAGTGTACAACACATCACTATTAATTGTGCAGAAATATCAAATTAATGCAAAGTCTCTCTTTGCAATAGCTGAGGTAGCTCTACGAGAATATTTGGTTCCCGTGCAGATAAACATACAAATTTCTGGAAAAATTTGCATCTTCAAGATACAGAAGAAAAAATAATAAGAAGAAAAAGAATCATCCAGGGGCACAAGAGCTGGTTCTGCTGTATGTCAGCTTTACACTCTAGTGCACCAAGCTGCTGTATGTGGAACCAAAGGCATGGGTGCTGGTCCTGGTACCCTCCTCCAAACTGACTAGCCTCTAACAGAAGGGCCAGACACCAACCAGCTAGTTCTGCCAGAGCTCCTACATGAGGCCCCATCACAGTATTTCAAAGTTTGTATAAGAGCTATCCTATGAAATAAAAGGTTTCTTTGATTCTTAAAATGTATTGCCTTTCACCTCTTTCTTGGCTTAAGGGAAAAAAAAAAAGTGAGAAATTACATATGATGCCCCTTTTCTGAACTGCTTTTCAAAGCTACTAACTGGAAGATCTCCCTTTTGTAGCTGTTTTAAGACCTTCTAACAAGACTGTCAGTCAGCACTGAAAAGCAGCATTGCCTTCCCACTGCTAAGGAAAAACCCAGTAAGGCCAGGAGGATGCTCTGTGCCTCTCAAGCATTGCTCCCTGGAGTCCAATTACCATACCATGCAGTCAAGCTAGGGGAAGAGCAGTGTGCACTGCTGGGCATGGGGCTCACTCAGGTGACCACACAAAAATAAAACCAGCTTAATATAGTCAGAGCCAAATGGTTGCACATTCCCTGGAATAAGACAACCTCCAGGGATGGAGATCCATTTTGACTGTAGAATTTTCCAGTGCCCTACAACATAATCAAAGCCTGAGCTGGATTATTTTCAGTCATACATCGCAAAATGCATTCATTAATTTACTTAATAGGCAAAGACTTTAATGAGAACAAAGCTGAAGGAGGTATCTGTGCCTATCTAGTACCCTTGAATTGACAATATCAGGAAATCATGTTCTATTCCTCCTCATTAAGGAACCGTCACTGAAACTTTAAAAGGTGTATTGTGACAACTAGCCAAATATTGCTTAGAATATTTATTAAAACTACTACTTTGAGAATAGTTTTAAAAGTCAGGATATTTTTGAAAGTCAGTAAGGAGCTGTTTCAAAGAAGCAGTCACTGCTTATAGATGCTAGCACATCATTCAAATTACTTCAGAGCTACTAGAGCACTTTACTGAAGTTATCTTTATCAGTTAAAGGGAGATCAAATGAATGCCCCCTTGAACAAGGTGAAAGCCATCAAGATGACAGGATTACAGCACAAACTGTCAGGTAGCAATATGATTACCAACATAAATCCTGAAGCTATAAAAAGCATTTTAAGTAATTATGTAAAGGATATGCCCTCACACTCTATCATTTAAAAACCATTTAACTTATCATTTAAATTTACTAACAGATGTAAACTCTTTTCAAACACAAAACTGATATCCATCACTGCATTCTATGTGCTGTTAAAGAATTTCAATTTCACTTTATAGAGCTACGCAAACTTCTGAAGTGCTTCACTTAGCATTCAGTCTAGACTTAAAACTAGGCAATAATAATGATATAAATAAAAAATGGCATACATATACTTACCAAATTCTGTAATTATTATTATTATTTTTTTAATTAGTAAAGGTCTTCCTTCCCCTAAGCATGAGGGACTTGGAAAAGCACCACTGAGAAAAAGGAGTAGCTCTGGAGAAGTCTGAGGTGTTAATCTAACTACCTTAAAAAATTTAAGTCCTCAAAAATCTACTTAAAATGATTTAAATTAGGAGTTAATCTAAGTTAACTCCGTCTTCACTAAGAGGAGGTGGTCAAAAGTATAAAGAAAAGGCATGAAATATTCGTAACAATAAAAAGCTGAAAGAAGGAACATTGCAGGAAGTCAGACATACAACAAGTTTTGGACACTGCAGTACTGCACGTTCAGTCATCCCCAAACCAAGGACTCCAACAGCTGACTGCTGACTCCTCTCTCCACCACTTCTTTCTTTGAAGGATGGAAAGGAGCCTTGGGAATCTGTTTCAACCTCCTTTTTCTTGGACCTCGTTCTTCAAATACGCAACAAGCAAATGATGCTTAGTGAACTAGAGGGATTCTAAACACCTGTGGTATAGTATTGCTGCTTTCACTGCATTTCCTAGCTCTTTCTCATTTTTAGGACTCTTCTAAAAACGTACTAAAAAAAAAAAAAAAGTAATTTGGACTAGAAATATCAAGAAATTAACAGAAGAATGAGAAAGAAAACAAGAAAACAAGTGGTAAAAAACTGACAGTTAACCATAAATCACACTGCCACATTTCTTATTTGTACATAGTTTGCTCTGAATCTGTAACTTTCAACTTCAGTTTGACCCCACCAAGCACTTATCTGTTATTTAAACGAACATACAGTCTGCACTCATATACAAAAAACGAGGCCTCAACATTACTGTATTCAGCACTGGTGAGGCTGTGCCTTGAGTACTGTGTTCAGTTTTGGGCCCCTCACTACATGAAGGACACTGAGGCCCTGGTGCATGTCCAGAGAAGGGCAGCAGAGCTGGTAAGGGGTCTGGAGCACAAGTCTTATGAGGGGTGGCTGAGGGAACAGAATTGTTTGGTCTGGAGAAGAGGATGCTGAGGGTTGACCTTATAACTCTCTACAGCTCTCTGAAGGGAGGCTGTGGTTGGCCTCTTCTCCTATGTAACTAACAATAGGACTAGAGGGAATGGCCTCAAGTTGAACCAGGGGAGATTCAGGTTGGACGTTGGGAAATGCTTCTCCGAAAGAGTGGTCAGGCACTGGGACAGGCTGCCCTGGGAGGTGGTGGAGTCACCGTCCCTGGACGTGTCCAAGAAACATTTAGATGTTGTACTGGGGGACATGGTTTAGTGGGGAAAAATTGGTGATAGCTGAATGGTTGGACTGCATGATCTTGGAAGTCTTTTCCAGAAAACAAAATGTGGAAGGTTCAAATGAATTCTGGAAAAAGTCTGCAGGGACATTTTCCCTGCTGTAGGATGCATATAAAGAAGTCCTGACAGGTTTTAAGTTCTGTTATCTGCTTGATTCATACCTCAAAAACGTTTTAGGTATGTTAAAACTGCATTTCCCTGGTTTTCCTGCATGATTTACAGGTGATATATTTCGAAATTTAAGACTTTAACAAAGACTTCTCTCTCAAATATTACCCAAAGATATACTTAGATATTTTATGCACAGATATGAGTCAAAGAAATCCACAAAAATCAGATTCTAAATCACGTATTCCCTTTGGTGTGCTCAGTCTTCATTTTTGTTATGCTGGCACCAATTCTTTAATTCTCTAGCTGTCACGCACTGCTCCACCACCACCTCAAATTCTAATACAAAAGAAAAGCCTGTAACAAATAAACTTTATAGGAATTCTTTTCTACATAAAGAAATAATACATGAAATAAACTCATTTTTAACTTTATTCAGTTTGTTTGGAACTATTTTTTGTTAAGTTGCTTACAGGGAGGGAGGGAGGAAGAGGGGAAAAAAGTTTCCATGGAAGATATCTTTTCCCTTATTTTTAAGTAAGCAGAGAAATTCTGCATATTTCCTCATGATCTGAATTGGTCAAGTGAAATAGTCACTTCTAAAGTAACCGTGAACATTGTAGAAATCTTTAAAGATAAAAACAGAAATAAAATCTTCAATCAAATAGTCATAAAAACCCCTAATTCCAAAAGGATAATTATTTGTTTTTAGAGTTAGACTTGTCTATTAGCCTATTCTTCTCCTTCAAATAAATGCGTTGTCTGTGCTCTTGAGACAATCAGAAATTAGAACTGGAGTACAGCATACTGTATCCAAAAATAAGTTAACTATATTTCATTGCATGTTTTCATTAGGTAAACAGTGCTTCCTTTAGCCTTCTTATGACAGGGCTCAGCATAACTGTACCTCACACAACCATGACTGTCTTTAATATGGAGTAAGTCTAAAGTGACAGTCAATAGATGGATTATTTAGTAAAGCAAGGATAGAAATATGTACCCTACAGCTTCTAAAACTGTCATCAACAATATTGATTCTGCAGATTGCTTCCAACAGGTTAACATTCACTCCAGCTTCATCTGTGACTTTCTGCAGATTTTGTTGCTACAGGCAATACATTCACAAAGCATCCCAGCTGGACTGGGCAAAACAGCTATGCCCTGTTATCCTAATTCAGAGATAGACATTTAGCCTCTTACAATGTGTCCTCAAAGGTATAAGAGAATCACAGCTGTCTTGTAAGTTTACAACTATTACTGTGTTTTCTTATTACTGTAACCCGTGCATCACGTTAGCACATAAGTAAGACAAAAATGTTACTTAGGGTTTAACATGTTAAGCACCAAAAGATAGAGAAAAACAGAGACTACCTCTACATTAAAAATATCTAGCAAGACAGCCAGTCAGTGCCCAACTTAATTTCTCAATCCGTTTCTCCAAAACCACCTTCACAAAATCTGCACGATGAAAAAAAAAAAGCTGTACCTTAACCTCCAACTGATTTACAATCTCTATACATGCAGCAGGATTGCTGCAGGTAGTTATGACACCACTTCCAAGGACAATCACCCACCCACATTTACCAGCTTGCTGAAATGATGTTAAAAAGAGAGAGATGCCATTACAGAGGGTTGCGAAGTAAGTTATCTAAAAGTGACTGCAAATTTTGTACTGTTGACCTGGTTAAATTGGGAGAGAATTGTAAACCAACACACTTTAATCTACTTGAGAGGAATCTCTGATCTGAAAAATTACAGCACTTGAAAAGGAGGACAGAAGGCACTGTTTCTTTGGTGACCTATACATCAAAAGCAGTTATAATTCTGTAGCACGTAAGATAACAACCAGACACAATATACCACAACTCATAAACTGCAAATTGCGGGAAGGGTAAACAAAAGGAGATACATACTGCATTTATGCTTCCCCTGAGCATCTACAACTGCACACTAGCTACTGGAGCAGGCAGGACCTCTGTTTAAAGCTGTGATTCATTACATATACCTCTGTGTCCTTAGTGAATGCTAAAACCAGGTGACAATGTTTTTGCCATCAGCTATGGTCACCATTCCTTACCAAAGGTTACTCACCTGTTGCAGCTGCACTTGCAAGCATCACCAACATCACATGTCCTCTCAAGTGATGTATATTTCATCATCTCAGCTAACAAGACTGAGCCAGGGAGCAACTGCATATGCAGTCAGGTCCAGTATGAAGGGAAAATTTCCTTGACAAAAACACCTTCTATCAGCAGGGCTCACCAGTGGTGTGCTTTTTTTAGACAAGTTTCAGCTGTGCTTCCCTGACACACTGAGAGTGCCAGCTGCAGAAGGCACAGCTCTCTGATTCACCCTAGAGTCCTGTGTATCCCCACTCAGCTACTACCCAGGTCTTGAATGGAGAAAGTAAAGCATAAAAGTCAAAGGCGAAGGTCATCTTTGCCTTGGGCAGCTTCTGATGGGGTGGCATTCAAATAAAGCATATGGAAAATTGTAGAACAGTTGGGCAGAGGTTATAAACTGATGGTGGAAATTAAATGCCTCCACTACTACAGAATGATAGTCCCAAAGAACCCTGTTGACTGCCTTCTCTGAACCTAATGGTAGGCAGCAGCAGTTTTTATTCTCTTGGTTAACGTGATCAATGTGTTTAATGCTTGTTAAACTTTATGAATTGTAGCTGCTCTTGGAGTTAAGCCAGACTGGTCAGTGTGGGTGAGTGCTAGAGGGCAATGGTTTGCTAAGATTTTTCGCTAGTGTTTTACAGACTAGTTTAATTAAAGATACTGCTAAGCAAGGCCTTTGGATGAAAGATTTGATACAGCTGAAATAGAAGAGGAAAAATACACAGAATTTGCATCTAGTTCTGGACAGCCACCGAAAGGTTTCTAGAACGTTTGGTTTTCTTAATTTCCAGCCTATTTTTCCACAGGAAGCATTACTGATTATCCACTGATGGGATTTAGGTGACCTTTCAAGGCGAACTGATCTGTTAAAATGGTCTTCTGAATCCCTTGCATATCACAGGTGTAGAAAAGCATACGTAATTAGCATTCCTCTACCGCTTATAGAAACTATACAGAAACATATTTTCTTTGCATACAGAATCCCTCGAGGCCAGTGATGTCTTCTGAGGCTGAAACTGAGTGCCACCTAAATGAAGGCCCCAGTACCCCTGTCCCAGCATTGGTCTACGTTCACTTAAAAAAAAATTCACCAAGAATCCCTCAATCTATTACCAGATGTCCTTTGCCACAGACATTAGTTTCAGTCTTTCACATCTCATAAGAGTGCAGCAGTTCCCCTAGCGCAGCAAAGTGACAACAACGTTCGTTTTCACACAATTGGTTAAGTCAAAACAACAGAACTAAAATTTGATTAGTAGATTTACATGGAGGTCTTCCATTTAGTTTAGAGCTACCTTCTCATCCTGAAGTTTTTAAACTCATTACTTTTCTCTGCAAGCTCCTATGATGACTCTCATTACTGCTTACTTTTCAGCCACTTTTTACATTAGAACAGGCCCCAGTACTTTAATCTGAAATACTCCACTTCTCCACTAATCATGCTTTTACTAAGAGGATGTGCCAGCTGATTCACCGGCTTGAATCTAGTGATTTGTCTGGATCTTTGCACAATGCTGCATATCTCAAAATCAAGAGTGGGTGATGCTGTTTGAATGTGTGCTCAACAGCAAGAAAACAAAATATTCATATAGATATGGATTTACGCATACCATCAACCAATTTGCAGAATAAGCCAAGGAAATTAATTATATCGAGGATCTATTCAGATGAATCAGATGGTGCAGAAAAAAAAATATATTCCAGGAGGGTGCCATACAGAAAGCATTCCAGCTGTACTCAGAACCATTTTTAGGCACAACTCAAAGCATCACCATGAATATAGCGAGCCTGTTTTACCTTGGATGACCAGAATCTGCCAGACAACCTGTACAGCTGGGTTGGACGCAGCCTTTGAAGGTAAAGGTGCTTCTCAGAAGCATAAGTCAGTAGCAGCAGCAAGCCCAACACTGATAATATCAGCCACAGCCTGAGAAGATATTTTGGAGAAAACCACATGGCTTTAGCCCACTGCGTCCCTCACATAAGGAATGCAAAGAAAGAACTTCCCGACAAGAGGAAAATTATTTGGGTATGATGCTCTACTACCACATTGGTAACAGTGAGATTCCTGCAGAATAAAGAACACATGCAGCAGCATGCTCAGGAAGGTAGTGAAAGCTGTTGCACTCATAAACAGAAGAACAAAAAGATCAGTCATCACCACCCTGCCCACAGCACACACTACCCACTACCACAGCAGCTGTTGAACAGAAACCTGATATCAGCCATTCTCCACAACCATTCAGAGGAGGAACTTCTAATTGCTAGAGAAATGGCCTGAGCTGTACTTGGAGTCACTCAATAGTGCAGTTTCCAAATGTTAGGAAACAAACATTTTTCTGGAAAAGTGAAAAGGTTGAACTTCCAATTTTACCAAGTATTAAATAAATATATTTGCTAGGAGGCTATATTCTGCCCCTTTACTAGGTAAGGAAAATTATTAATTCTTACTTTTGCATTTCTGGTTGCGCTTACTAAAGGATAAATCTCACAAGCTTTTACCATCACTTCAGTAAGCTAGCACTGTAACACCTGCCCTGCTTCCCACCCATCCCAAAACCAAGGCATCTGATAGATCAGAAATCTGGATCATTTACTTAATTTGTAGCTGAAGCTCAGCTGCCTCAGTTGGGGATGGAGGACGCTCCATATCAGACTTAACACAGCTGTATCAGTCAACTGCATTAAGGCATAAAGCAACTGAAATGACCTTAGCCCAACGGTCTTTCTTGCCATTCACATCACCAGCACACAAGACCCATGGGAAGACATGTCAACAAAGCTCTAACAACCACCATCCCCTGTTACATCAAACGACACAGCAAAAAGAAGCATGTTAAGAATCAAATACTTGATATCTCAAATCTGGCACCACTCTTACCCCCTCCAAATAACTGACATGATCTTTCCATGCTTAGTTTCAGAAATTTAGTGGGATATTGCTGTAACATACTAGCATCAAAACAAATGTGGTTGGTTGGTTTGTTTTCCTGAAGGGTAACCACAAATAATTAATACTGTTCAAGCTTATTCTAAGACTGTCAGTTTTCATTTCAGATGGTTGCATCTTTAGAAGGAGATTTCGTTAGTTGTTTTTTTTTTTTTTTTCATCCAGTCTTTGTTCTTTACACATTTTCATGTGGCCATGATCTGAAATACTAAGGACAGAAAGACTTAAGACATTCCTTTTCACTAATTAACAAGGAGAAGAAACTGCTACAGAAGATGTTCCACCTTGAAACAAGCAATTCTTTAAAGCCAAGGTAAAAGTCTATGGATGCAGTAGTGAGAATAAAGATGATCTTAAAGGAATATTCTAAAACTTCTAGACTCCTGAAAGCATAAAACAATTAGAGATGAGAGAATACCAGAAATATAGATAAAAAACACCGTGTAAAAGCTTAAGCAAAGAGGATGAAGAAAGGTAAAAGATCAAAAACTAAGTCAACCTCAAAGAAGACACCTAAGATAAAGAACAGAAATTTTAGATTTTATGTAAGAGTTAGTAATTGTTCTTCTAAAGATATGTTTTGTAACTTTAAGGAAGGTTTGCTCATTTTGCTGGAAGCCTTTTATGTGATACTACATTATTAAGGACCATCAAGAGAATTACAGTAAAAGCTAATCTTCCTCTCACTCAAAAAGTTAATCTACCATAGTGTGTCCTTTAAAAGTATTACATCTTTAGATTCCATTACAGAAGTTCAAAAAGACAAGAGTGAAAGTAACACTTCACAGACTCTATTACAGGTTATAAAAAAGAATAAACAGAATGTTTAAACTTTCTAACTCTAATCAACTTAAAAACATTGTCAAAACTTAACTAAACCAGCTTCACAAGTGCCTATTAAAAAGACACTTTCAAATTCTAATGAAACCAAGAAAACCACACAATAAAAACTGGTTCCATGCCGTAAAAACTAAGTTCAACAGCAAAGGTGCTCCCTCTATGTTTCCATTGCAAATGTCTGCAACTTCTGCTGACGTGCTGCAGAGTGCAAACAGAAAATGTAAATTGTGTAACAAAGCTCTGTCTTACAAGTACAGTTATTTGGGATTTCATAAAGAAAAAGGTTCAGCTTAGCACCATGCAAATAACTATGCAGCCACTGTAAACAGCAGCAACCTAAAAACTACTTTAATTTCTACTAACAGCCATTTAACCTGATAATAAGGGCTGATAAGGAAGAGTAAGACAAAGAAGGAGTACTTATGCTCCTTCTTCACTGCCATACCCCCTTACACAAAGAGTAAAAACATGCAAAGTCCTGGGGTGTGTCCAGAGAAGGTCAACAAAGCTGGTGATGGGTCTGGAGCACAAGTCTTATGAGGAGAGGCTGAGGGAACTGGGGTTGTTCAGTCTGGAGGAGTCTCAGGGGAGACCTTGCAACTATCTACAAATGCCTGAAGGGAGGTTCTGGTGAGGTGGGCGTTGGTCTCTCCTGAATAACTAGTGATAGGATGAGGGGAAGCAGCCTTAAGTTGCACCACGGAAGGTTCAGGTTGGATATTAGGAAAAATTTCTTCTCCAAGAGTGGTCAGGCACTGGAATGGGCTACCCAGGGAGGTGTTTGAATCACCATCCCTGGAAGCGCTCAAGAAACGTTTAGATGTTGTACTGAGCAGCATGGTTGAGTGGGGAAATATTGGTGAAAGGTCAGCCTAGATGATCTTGGAAGTCACTCAGCCTTGGTAATTCTATGATTTTATGATTCTAACTGTTATACTACTTTATACAAGAAGCTCCCCTGGTTGTTGCCCTACTATGGGGCAGCCAATTCTTACCGTGCAGCATGATTCCTTAAGTTCTCATTATAAAACCAAGCAATTTTTGACATAATGTATAATTCAGACACATGCAAACTGTCTTCCTCTGAAGATATGACAACACAGATGGACCTTCTGATGGAAGCCTATAGTGTCTCTCATTGCTCCTCTTCACAGTTCTCTTGCCTTTTCTGGAAAGCCAGACCCATGCTGCACCACATCATTAATTTACAGACACTATGACAGTTTGAGGTTCATCCCCAAGCTCCCAGAGGCCAAGCAACCACCACTGCTAGCGGGTCAGCAGAGGTTTTTCTAGCTAGTTTTAAACAACACCAGCAAACAAAGCCCGCAAACTTGAATGCAACAGTATTTTCATCAGTATTTTCATCAGCCTTCATCAGATTGAAAGGCAAGAATGTTCAGAGCAGCAAGCTCAAAGAAGTCTTCTGCAGACTGTGAAAGGATTATTAGTTCAATGGAGAGCTCAGTATCAGCTCTCACTGCACGTCTATGCCAGTCTGTAACACATTTCAACAGTAAGTTACATATCACTTCCAACTCTCAGAAGAGAATTAATGAGGAACTTAATATTAGGCTAACTTAAAAAATAGGAATAATGCTTAAAGATGCACAATGTCAAATATAAGTAATTCGTGATTATGCTTCATGTTAAATCACAAAATATTTTTTCTACCACTCTCAAAAGAGGAGAGGAACATTTTCCATTAGCTGGCAAATAGACAGAAACACATACAAAAATAAATAAGCAAATAAAATCCAAGCTGAAACATCTCCATGTACAAAAAAGACAAGGATATACAAATAGAAGCATGGACAACAGCCTCAAGGCTAGGAAGATCTTCCTGACACTTGTTCATACCCAAAAGTACTGGCAATGCTTGAAAAAACAACAGTCTGACAGTTGAAGTTTAATGGTCTCATTCAAGGTCTTGCTGGAACACTGCTACAGGAACAAGCCAAACCTCCCAAAATATAATCCTTTACCATAATAAGGCACTCTTATCCCTGACCTTCTGGACAGCAAATTCAACAGAATAGAAACTGACACCACCCAATGCTTAAAACACAGACGTTTCGGTAACGGCAACATTAATGATCTATAAGCAATTTTTCTGAGAGCTTGAGAGACAAAAATGAGCGTTCTCTGCCTCAAAAGTTACACACTGTATTCTAAATCATTTCCTACTGTGTAACAGGAGATACAAGCATAACTTTTTTCTTAGTTTTGCCTACCTGTATTATTTAACTTTCAGTTCCCTTTTTATATGCTTAATGATTTTGAATGTTTTCATGAACTCCTCACACATGTAGTAGAATCCAATTTAATCAAAGTGCATTAAAAAAGGAAAAAGAAAAAAAAGGGTGTATTTGACAAGACCAGAATGACAACGGCAACTGTATCTCAGGATGAGGCCCTGCTGCCTGGTGCACAGCACCCAGCAAGGGGAAGCACAGGGCATGCACACTGCTGGAAGGGCACTCTGGAGACCACATGCCCCTGCTGCAGCCCAAGGCCTACTTACACTTGCAGGAACCAGACTACTTATAAAGACAAGTAACTGGCTATAACCGCATTATGTTTGTGTTTAGGCTGTGGGAAGAGAGGTTTCACTTGTTTGGGGGTTTTCAGGAAGGTCTGAATATCTGCTAGATCAACAGCTATCACTGCAAATACATCATTTGAAGATATGTATGACTGTCTAAGACACAGCTGTTACTATTACAGTGAAAACAGCTTTTGTTTGTTTGGTTGGTTTTTTTTTTTTGTGGTTGTTTTTTTTTTTTTTTTTT
>PPHD01000671.1:0-11605 GCA_002909625.1 Bambusicola thoracicus
AGGGGGGTTGAAACTCGATGATCATTGTGGTCCTTTTCAACCCAGACCATTCAAGGGTTCTATGAAAGACTTCATAGCTAATACATAAACAGGACTGTTCCTGGACAAAGTTGATGCTTGACTGATTAATGACGACAAATCTTTTTTGCTTAATAATATACAAAACAGGGCAAGGTTTTTCAAATATTAATATCTAAACAACCACTTAGGATATAAATTTATTTTAATTCTAGGGAAATAGTAATTTAAATACTGAGACTACACCTTGATTGGGTAAGCCCATAGTGATTAGCAATGAGCTATTACCTTAAAAAGCTGCTTCTCTACATCTTTCAGTTTCTGCCGAAGCTGTTTAATGTCATTCTTAAAGCCTTCCACTTCCATATTACGGCGTTTTTCCAAGGCCTCGTACCGCTGAGTCACCAGCTTCAGGCGCTTCCCCATCTTCTCTGAGCGTGCCTACAGAGATCAAAAACTTGATGGAGTAACAGAATAGAGGCTGTAAGATCATTGCATAGCTAGTAGATGGTTACAGACTAATTACCTTAAAGAGTTCTCTGCCAACATCTCTTTCTTCACAAATCCTAGCCAGCTCACTTTCCAGGGTGATACACTGTTCTCTGTACATGTTTGATAGCTGCTGCTCCTGCATTAGTTCTTCTTGCAGTATCTGAGACGCAGAAGGAACAGAAACAACTCAGAAGTCAGCCCTTACAATGTTTTCCCTGCTTAGAAAAACAAGTGTTACATGTAGATAGCCTGACAGGCAAATAACAGTCACTGAAACCAAAGCTAACGAATTAACTAGGTTAGGACTCCTTCCACAATATTATAAGGCCACTTCCTTTACCACCACCTTTAAATGAGGCGATCAGTTCTGCTTGACAGTTCAAAGAACTCCCTCCTCTTTCCCTTAAACGTAATATTCTATTATAGTGCTGCAGTTCTCCTTCTCACAGCTACTTGCCCAGTACTGCATTTCTGAGGAAGCCGCATTCAGCATAGCTGAAAACAATTCTTTACATCTGTTTATTTTCTATGTTCTCATTGCCTCTTTGCCCACTTCAGATCTCTCAACTGTGTACTGGAAGCGTATTAGAAGTGGAAGAAAAATCTAGATTACTATAAAAGAGCTAAGGAACATCAATTGAAAGGACTGTTCTCTCCTGACAGCATGGACAAAGTCAGACATCACATCCTAAATCCATTAACTGAAAGCATTTATACAAAGAAAAAGTGCAACAAGCAAGTTAAGAACTGTTGGCCTACACATCATGAGATTTGCAGAAGTAGAGAACTGCGCTGGGTGTAAGAAAAACCAATAGGGAAACACTACCATAAATCCTAACTATATATTTCACCTGAAATTCATAAAGAACACCAAGGCAGGAGAGTTGTAGTATTCAGTACTTTTAAACACACTAGTGTCAGCAACAATGCAACTTAGAGCAAGCCAGTACAGCTTTGAAACAACCACTTACTGCTTAACTTGGCAAGAACTAGTCTTGCAATTTTGGAAAGATTGCTGGAGGGCCTCCCTCTGGGACATAAAAAAAATTACCTTTACATCTCTACTGTGGGGCTTCCCAGCTTCACGATCTGCTTGAAGCATCTTCTTGGTATCTCTCTGCTTCTTCTCTCTTTCTGCCTCCCTGCTGATAAGCTGATCCGAATCTTTGCCAATCTTCCTCAACAGATTTTCCTTCTCTACCATCCATGCCTTCTCACTGGCTCGAACATCAGACTTCAGCTGGAGGAAGTCACGAGTACTCTTGTATAAGAGATTTTGAGTCTTGTTGAGTCTATACAAAGGGATCCAAGAGGATTTAGTTCGTTTCCTCCCTAGCTCCTACCCTAATTGCCCCAGTCTTCATTGCAAGTCAGAAGCAAGCAGAGAACAAAAAGACAAGCGTTTTCCTAGCATACTTAGCAATTCGCATTTAATGAAAGATATACTATACAGAACGGGTTTTTTTTGGTACGCTGACTACTCCATCTACTTCCACATACTGTCAAGGCCAATGGCTGTATAACGTGCTTTTCTGCTTGTTGCAGCAAGCAACATAATAAAAACCAACCTGGTTTTGTTTTCCCCCTCTTCTCATCTCATGACTACATTACATCATGGCCATTCTCTCACACTCACTTATCTGTTAAAGTTTTAATCTTGTCCTGGTCTCTCTGATGCTGAACCTGGGCTTCTTCCATGTGAATCCGCCTGTCCTCTAGTAATGCCTGAAGCTGTTCCTTGGATAACCGTGTCTGTTCTTCTATCTGAGCTTGCAGGGCCTCCACCTAAATAGGCAGGTAAAGATATTACTGAGGAAGATTTCACAACAGGCAGTGCTCCTGACCTTGCAAGTTTCCTTAAAATTCCTGAATCCAAGTCAGAGACTTGACCTGAAAATAACCTTTAGAGTTCTAATTTTTCATTTTTAGTTTTTGTTTTAATGTTAACTATTTTGACCTAAAACATTTTAAGAAAAAAAATAATAATAATACAAATAAGCAAGACAGGATGTATGAGAATTGTTGAATCACAGCCTGAACGTCTGATTGACCACGTGAGGCGAGCGCTGAGTCAGCTGCAGGGGCACAGGTGAATGCAGTTTCACCTGAGTGACTGGAAGGGGCTGAGCCTGGCTGTACCTCTCCTAGACCCCATTTAAGGGCTGACTCCCCAGGAGGAAGGATCTCTATCTGGAGATCCTCCCTCTTGGAGCCCTTCTGCGAGCCCAGGACAAGGGTAAAATCTTTATTTCATTTCTCCTTTGTAACAGGATAATCTCTCCAATCCAATATCTGTTTGCCATACACAGGGAAATTATAAGCAGCAATAGATAAAAGATACCAGAAAGATTTAAACTGCACACAGGATGTGACAAATCCTTTGGAATCTGCAAACAGAGTTTTGCCTCTGTGCTATCAGCTTCCAATGAAATGGTGATCATTAACCCAAATTCTAGAAAGGCAACAGGTCCACACATCTTGAAGAAAAAGAAACTGCTCAATGAAGTATTAAAAGTAAACAAAATGAGTGAAGAAGAGAGATGTAAAGAGTGCACGTGGTCAGGGAGACAAACTGGAACAAGTAATCGCAAAAAAAATTATGTACTATTTGAAAAAACCTTCAATTACAAATTCTGTATTTAAAGGCACCACATACAGGTAGCTTTATTGGAACAGCTGCTCATGTAAAGCTCCCAGAATCAAGATCCAAGCTTTTAAATCTAAGCTATTCGTCACAAAGGAACTGGCAAAATGATAGAAAGCAGAAATCAAGGGGACTAATAAAATTGGTGTGTATGTATCTTACGTAGGCAGACAGCATATTTATCCATTGATTTCCTGGATAGGCAGGAAATAATTTTACCTGAAGCAGAAGCGTTTGGTTGTCCCTCTGATATCTCTCAGGACTTTCATGCATGTCTCCTTTTCCTGCTTGTTTTGAAGTGCTCCTCTTGGTGCCTATTTGCAGAAATCAAGAAGTAGAAAAGCCTTCTCCAATGTACCTGCAGTACCTTTCCAAACACAAGACACTGTATGTGCTAGATGGTTTACAAGAACAGGAGAAAGCTTGCAGTTGCTACAGTCTCAAGGACTTATGGGAGAGATAACTGGATAGAACAACGTTCCAGAGCTTGTAGTGATTGTATTTCTTCATCCCATACTATCACACCTCAGTATTTAGGCAACGTACTTATTTTCTTGACATATACAGAAAGCAAAGATATCATATTTTCTTAAGCAAATGATGAATAAGCATAAAATACAGCTGTGTGTTTGTCAAATACTGAACAAGTTTTGAGCTTGTTAGCTCATTTCAGTCAATCTGGAAATGGTAGTTCTTTCAAAATAGAAAATCTGCAAGTAGAAACACAGATCCAAACTACCACCTACATTAAATGCAAGCAGAGGACCACATCATGGAATGGATATGGGTGGCTGTCCAGTCGCTACCTGTACAGTTCCAGAACAGCCATTCCACAGTCATACCAGCTTCTTCTTTAGCTGAGCAGATCACAAGCATGAGAGCCAGCTCAGTTTATTTTAAAGGATTTTGAAGTGAAGCATATGTGCATAAGGATGCACATATGGATATGTTTAGGAAACTTAATGGAAGCACAACAAAGTATTCACAGTAAATAATTATTTTTGTACATTGGACAAACCACAGAGAAACAAGTATCAATTGCTGAGCTACTGTTAGAGCGTCCTGGTATGGTACCTGTTCCAGAATTGTCATTTCCATCACGTGTGTCTCTGGATCTAGCTGGCCTTTGCAGAACAGTAACCTGTAGAAACAAGGTTAGATAGCTCTACATCTTGACTTGCCATGACTAAGAACAAAGCTTAAAGAAAGAATTGAGATATTCAAGACAACAGTAATACCTCACCTCTACCACAAGAAAATGAAGACATTCACAAATATAATGCCTGTGTTAAAAAGAAGTTGCTTTTATAAGAGCAGAAATTTGCCATTTCAGCCTCTATTTTTTCCAAATCCACTGGAAAGTAATCCTGCCTTTGCTGGCTTCACTAGGGTGAAAACCAGCCTCTTCAGCAGGAAGAAGAACATTTTAGGGGCAGATGAGAATAAAGAAGGTAAAAAGGACAATTATGTTATCTTCTTTGCTCATACTCCTCTTAGCAGCCCAAAGAAACATGAAGATTCATTTATCAGCATATTCACTCAAGCTATTAAACAAGCCTGAGACAAAAGCCCATACAGCTATTAACATAAACCATCTGTTGAACAGAAGGCCTCTTAAAAATAGGAGGCAAAGCAGGGACGGGTTATAAGCCCAATGTTTATCTCAAGGCAGACATAATGAGGTCTGCTCCCACAGTAATGCCCCCTATTTTAATATGCTGGCTCACAACATCAGAGGCAGATGTTGGTGATATGGCAGTAGAGGTTGAACCTTCCCACCAATGTTCCGTTACATTTTGTTGCTGTGCAGCAGATGGCAGCAGAGGGGCAGTCTGGCACAATGGTGTCTGACAGGGAAGTACACGTGAAGCAAAGGTGTGTCATTGAATTTCTCCATGTCAAGAAAACGGCACACATTGACATTCATCAATGACTGCTAAACATTAAGGTAGATCAAACAGTCGATGTGGGCACAGTGAGGCAGTAGGTGGTGTTACAATACCGGTGACAGCACCACAAAAGACAAGTCATGTTCCAGACAGCCACACATGGCTGTCACACCGCGAAATGAAGAGCGTTTCAATCAGCTCATCCACATGAACTGGCAAATTATAACCAGAGAACTGTGTTAGAGCTGAATATTGGCTTCAAGGCACTGGAGACAATGCTGGCAAGATCAGAATATCACAGAGTTTGAGCCAGGAGGGTCCCACGAATGCTCACATAGGGACAGAAAGAACACGATACATAAGTCTGTTAGGATCTATTGAATCAATACGAGGCTGAAGGTGACAGTTTCCTGGATCACATCATTATTGGTGACAAGACATACAGTCACCGCTATGAACTAGAGTCAAAATGACACTCCAGAGAGCAGCAATGTGAACTCCCCGTTGAAGAAAAAGTTCAACAGGTAAAGTAATGTGCAGTGTCTTTTGGGACAGGATGATCTTTCTGGATTTCCTTAAACAAACCATCATCTCTGATGCCTACATGACAACACTAAGCTGAAGGCTTGAGATTTCAGAGTCAGGCCAGAGAAGACAACCTTACTCTTAAAACACAATAATGCCAGGCCCCAAACCAGTTTGATGATAGTGGATCACGTGGCCAATCTTGGCTGGACTGTCCTGCTGCACCAACTGTATAGTATGAATATGGCACCTTCCGACTTTCATCTGCTCAGGCAGATGAAGGATGGACTGTGTGGGCAACACCTCCCTAGCAGTGATGCTGTTGTAGCAGCTGTGAAACAGTGGGTCATCCTCACTGGTGCAGATTTTTCCAAGTTCAGCATATGACTATGCTGAAAAATAGTGTTTTGTAGCTGAGAATCAGCTCTATCAAGTAGTGTTATTGTACACTTTGTATCTGCTGTAGTTTCCATGGAAATAAACAGGAGGCATTATTTTCAGAGCAACCTATGTATATAATAGGCCTAATTTTAGAGATATCCATATTATGTAATTTTAAAGCTACTGCAAGATTTTTCCACTGCTTTAACAATGCAGAACAACCACAAAGAATGCAGGGGTATAGCCTTTTCCCCCTTACCTTACACAAAGAGAAACCCTAGCATTCCATCTGTATATCTGAATCACGTATGGCTTTCTTGATAAGCAGGTTCCACTACACAGCTTTTCATATGCATTGCCACATAATTAGTTTGACATTATTTCTGTAATATGCAATACAACATTGCCTAGAGAGGGAGGTTCTTCTGTAGTCCCCTGCCCAGGAATCCATATCAGCAACCTGAATACTGCTGTACCCTCCATGGAGGTCCCAAATACTACTTTACTGTGATACTGCAAGATATTTGATCTTCAGAACAGCACACCTACTGACATTCTGCACTTCCTTCTGTCTTTGTGCTCTTCTCTCCAGCTTCTCAGTAACCACTTCCCACATGGATTCAGACTCCTAGCTGACATTTAGGAGGTTAATCTCGAGGCATAATTTGAAGATAGAAGGAGCTGATGCTAACAGGACCTAGCTCCAGTGCATTTGTTACTACTTATCTGTCAGTAGCTATAGTAAAGCCTGATGCTGCTGAAGAGCTACAGATTCCTCTCTCTTTTGGGCTTATTTAGCAACTTTTGACTTGGGGGATAGAGTTGGTCTGCGGTCAGCCTTTGGGGTACACACCATCTTGTTACAATTAAAAACACAGTTCCACAGAAAAACTGAACTTGCCTTATGTGGTGGCTCCTTGTGAAAATATGTAACTTCTCCTGCATCTGTTCCCACTAAAGCCAGGAGATGTTGAATTTTTTTCCTATCCTCCAATTCCCTGGAATATAAAGAAATGGATCAATACACTGTGACACACTATCTTTCCACCTTACCTATTAAATGTTAAAGAATACTTCTTTACTTTAACAAGTAACCTAGACTGAGGGTTGTAGCAGATTTCTGCCATGCTCCAGAGAGACGCCAAAGCACACCAACACAGTTTTGCCTTTTTTCTTTTTTTAACTTAAGTTCTTAAAGCTTTAACAGAAAACTTCCACCCTGGGAGGTGTGGCTTTGCTGCTTCCCTGAATACTTCAGATCTGGACGAGAACTAGAAGGATGCATGCCGTTTCTACTGCCGGTGCCCCGGCCCACTATCCAGACAGCGCACCTGATTTTCAGTCGGTCATTCTCAGAGTAAAGACGGAGCACGTGTTCCCTCTCCTGGAAGAGATAGACTTGCAAGTCACTCAAAGCCTTTTGCAACTCTGCAATCTCCTCTTCTCGCTGACGTACTTCCCATTGAAGTTTGTGCTAGGTAAAGAGAACGAGGTACTTTCAGTGAGCACTGGGCAACAGTTAGAAACAACACACCGCATAGGCCAGACCCTGAGGCTGTAAGTGGTACATTAAACTGTCAGTTTGAGTGAATTATGTTCTCCTCTTGCAACATTTGACCAGATGAGGGCAGTATTGCGAAATTATTAAGTAGGTTTCAGTAGGGAGCTCAGGGTCCCTGTTGTCACTGTCACCCTACAACACCAGTAAAAACGCTCATGGTAGGGTCTCCCATTTCCAACAGTTGCACTGCTGCACCAATGGGCAGAGTGGCGTAGTTAAGAGGAGTGACTTCAGCAAAAACCCTAGCAAAGCCTGTGTAATAAACTTCTTAAAAAGGGGTTCCTGAAGGATAAACATTAAAAGCTTCATACAACATAGTAGTAAAAAAGTGTACATTTAGAGTTTCACTAAAGATTTTCTGCCTGGTGCAGAAAACTAGCAAGCCCTTCAGAAGACTATTCCCATTGGACAGATGGCAGTATTTTAGAACCCGTCCTCTCTTTACCCTATGCATTAGATCAGTTGGGATGTCTGAGGGCTTTCAAGCCTCTTCAGGCATCATCAGTACTTGGGGAGGCACCACAGTCCCCTCAAAAATGACCATTCTATTCCCAGAGTGTTAATCAAAATGTGAAAGATGACAGACAGACAGATGTACACTATTAAGGTATAAGAGAATACCAAAGTTCAAGGAAGCCCTTTCTCCTCAAATGAAAAGATTCTCAAGTTTTGGAATTGTTTGTTGTTTTTTTTAACCAAATAAAGCTCTTTTTCTAACCTGCTCATCGTATGTTTCTTTGTATCTCTCCAGCCTTTTTACCAAATCCTCATGCTCCTCATCAAAGTCAGCGATCTTCTTGCGGTAGTATTCCAGCAGCTCCCGGGAAGGGCGGAGGAAGGCCAGGCGTTCATTGATCGAAGGGAGAGGAGTGGAGTCCCCCTGACTCTGAGGCTGAGAACTAGAGTACCTGGATGAGCTGTGGGGGGTTGCCAGCCTAGACATAAATATTCTCTGTTACAATCAGAAGGATCAATGCAGTGGAAGGGCAATACAGGAGTGTAGTAGCAAAGGAACTAGTGTGAATGGAATGGTGTTACAAAGGGAAAGAAAAGGTGCTCGCTGTCTCCAAAGACACAGGCTCGCAAGGAAAACTCCACAGGGGAGAGGACTCCAACCAGAGATCCTCCCACACTGACAGTCAGCCCTTAAATGAGGTCTAGGTAAGGTGGAGCCAGGTTGCACTCCTTCCAGTCACTCAGATGAATTACCTTCACCTGTGCTCTCTCGGTCCTTTCTCCAGGTGCTCAATCAGTGGTTCAGGCCATAACTCAACAGTTACTGTACATTTTCTAACAGCATGCAAGCTTCAGACAATAAACCATTTTTTAAGTTAAAAATAGGAGATTTTTGCTTTTAACTTACTAAAATTTAAACACATTAGTTTGTCTGCACTCCAAGAATCATCAGAAAAAAAAGCAGTACTTAAGAGAACCAAAAGCTTCATTCATTAAAGAACAGTTGGCAGACTTAGGACAGAGGAGATGGGGGAAACTTATGGGAAAGGGAGAAGGACAAATTGTCAAGGAAGGGAAGTCTCATGGCTCATTTAGGAAAGGTGAATTTGAAAGGAAGAGAAGGTGGTAAGAAAAGGAGGAGAGCTCTAGGAGGACAAGGTCTTTTGTTCTGTAATTACAAGTAGCTACAAGATAAACAGGTAACCTTTGATGATCTCTATCTGGTATATGGAGAGAAAAACACTATCTGAAGTGTATTTGATTTCACTGACTTTTCATTAAAGGCAACAATTTCAGGTTGGCTGATGCCCAAGCCATCATGACTTTGGATGTAGGATGAGGAGCCACAGCTCGTCCACCCTTGACAATGAAATGGAAAGCTACGATTTTGTAAATGTATTACATAGATTGAATCAAGAATACATATGTGCAATTACATTTCTAACTTTAAGCAGCATTTACTGCACTCTGACACTCAACCTGCTGCAAAAAGTACCACGTTTGCACACATAGAGCTGCACACACCACTCCGTGCTTGGTTAGTTACTTACACTGATCTGACAAATGCTTTTTAATGACACGGTCTGTAGGAGAATGAAAGTTAAGGAGCCTCTTTAGAAGAGATCTATTCGTCTCAGTAAGGACTCACTTCGGAACCCCAAACCAGAGCTCTGCTCATAGGTGACACAGGGACACGTTATGTGCGGCTCATCAGGCCTGCTTAGGTCAGAACTCAGGTGCACAGTGTCCACGAAAACCTCATATGTGCCAAAGTCATTAATTCCTGGCACTCTAGCACACTAATAATCATTAGCAGAAGATACTTCCTGTAGGAACTTTCCCACGTTTAACAGCACGATTGTAGAAACAACAGTCACACAGCACAGCCCCCACAGTACCTCCTGGAGCGGGAGGAACGTCCCGCCGAGCCGCCCGTTGCGCTCATGGAGACCGCCGCTTGTTACCCTCCGCCACTCAAACAGCGGAGAGACCCGCCGCCTGCCGCCTACTGCCAATCACGAGCAGCCTTCCACACGACTCCGGCCGCCTCTACCAATCGGCACTCGCGACACGGACCGCACGCGTCCCGTGCTGGCGCCCCTGGGAGTTGTAGTCCCGGGAGGGATCACTGCGCGTGCGCGGGAGGTGTTGGGGCCTGCAAAGGCGGAGCTCCAGCTGGGGCTGTGGTGTTTGTAGGGCCGTGTAGGGTTCCGGTGAAATAACGGCAGCCTGCTGCCAGAGCTTACTTCGTGAACAGTGGTGGCAAAAGCGTGCCATTCTCCTATGGAAATAAGCAGAATGACACACAGGAGTTAGCAATCAGTCACAAGATTCGCTGTTTCACATAACACCTGAATATCCAAATGTATTATTTTACATCACCTGGGTGCTTTTCATCCTCTTCCTTCCCCCATGTATCTCCCCATACCCAGCAGCACTTCCTAATATAGATACCACATGTGCTAGAAAATAAACCTAGGCTTACTTCCAAAGCTATGAAGTTCTTTTTCAAGCCCAATTTTCTTAATAAACTCAGAAGACAGCAAGATGGCGGTGGATGATTCTCTGGATGAAGGCTAGCACCGGCTGTGCTCCCCCCCTCATGTAAAGCAGTTGAACATTCTGTATGAGAGAAGTAAGTCTCCTCTCACATAGGTTAGTCCCCTGTAGGAACGGATCCAGGTGGGTCTTGAATATCTCCAGAGAAGGAGGCTCTAGAACCTCTCTGAGCTCTGTCACACTCACAGTAAAGAGGTTCCTCCTTGCGTTATTATGGGACTTCCTGTGTTCCAGTTTGTGCACCTTGTTCTGTTGCTGCACACCACTGAAAAGAGTTTGGCTCCATCCATTTGATTCCCACACTTCAGATATTTTTATAAACAGTGATGAGATCCTCCCTCAGTCTTCTCCAGGGTGAAGAGTCCCAGGTCTCACAGCCTCTCCTCATACAAGGGATATACCAGGCCACTCATAATCTTTGTGTCCCTCTTTTGGACTCTTGCTAGATGTTCCCTATCTTTTTTGAACTGGGGAGCCCAGAATTGGACACAATACTTCAGATGTGGCCCCACCAGGGCAGAGTAGAGGGGAGGATCACCTCCCTTGATCTGCTGGCCATGCTCTTTTTAATGCATCCCTAGATACCACTGGCCTTCTGGGCCACAAGGGCACACTGCCGTCTCATGGCCAACCCGTTGTCCACCAGGACACCCCGGTCCTCCACAGAGCTCCTCTATCAGCAGCTCAGCCCCTAACCTGCACTGACACATGCAGGTATTACTCCCCAGGTGCAAGACTCTTCACCTGCACTTGTAAAACCTCATCAGGTTCCTTTCTACCCAACTTTCTGGCCTGTCCAGGTCTTGTTGAATAACAGCACAGCATTCTGCTTTGTCAGACACTCCTCTCAGCTTTGCACCATTAGCAAACTTGTGGAGGGTGGACTCATATCTCTTCTTCCAGATCACCGATAAAGATATAAAAAACAAGATTTTCGCAAATCTTCAATCAGTACCTGCTGAAATTCTATCACCAAAACACAGAAATGAACTTTGAACAGCCTAGAAGGAAAACAATGGGCTGTTCCTACAATGAAAGTTTGGCATGGGTTAGGAGCTTTTTAGCATGCAGGTTTTTTTT
>PPHD01000671.1:11625-49693 GCA_002909625.1 Bambusicola thoracicus
TTTTTTTTCCACATAGTATTCCTGGCTGAGTCACTGCTTATCTTGGAAATGGAGTATGTTGGCAATTCAGTTGTTGGGAACAGTCTCCATGCAAAAATAACCTGGTGCTGCTCTTCAGAGAGACACTATGGAAGAAAAAATTGCCAAGGTTATGTAGAAACACAATTTCTAGCGGCTGGTGGGCGAACATCTGCACTCCACATGCCCTTGGTCATAAAAATATCAATCATCCATGTCCAGAGCCCCTGCAGAAATGTAGTGAGACATCGCAACAGCACAGTATCCACTGCTAGGCTGATTTGATGTTTTACAGGATTGGTTTGTTCTTCTAAATTTTGTCAAAATCCACCATTTGCTTCCAAGCCATTTGTTTTCTGTATGTAAAATGGGGGCACCACCTCCTCAATCTAGCAGGGAAACGCCACAGGTAAGTGCATTAGTCTGCCTGAAGCAGATACGGTGAGCCTGGAGGGAGCAGGAGGAAATCACTTTTTCTGGGGCTGAAATGGTACACTGGGTATACAAGGCTGTGCCTGAGTATTAAAGAGCGAGAATAAACAGAGTTCCCTTTCAAAGGGTAATGGGTACGGGCAAAAACTAGCATGCAGGTCCAAAACTGGGAGTACCGCAGAGCCACCTGAGGGAAAGGGGTCCGCCCCTCCCCCGCCCGAGGGCCCAACGGCCGCGAGGGGCCGGGCGTGCAAGGGGGCGGGGCTCCCGGCCTTCCTCCTGACGTCCGGCTCAGACAATGGGCGAAACGGCCCTTCAGCACCGGAAGTGAATGGTCCCAGTATCGTCGCACATTCCTCCGCGCCGGAAGTGGAGGCGGATCCCTCCCCCCCTCGACCCCAGTTCCCCTCCCCCGGCCGCCCCCGGCGTCACGCCGCACGATTCCCCTAGAAGTGCCGGGCCGAACGTTTTTCTTCTCGGTTCCACCGGAGCAACGTCCCCGCGAGCGGGCGGGGACGGCAGGCGGCCGTTCTCTCGGCGCTGGTGGCCGCCTGGAGACGAGTGCGGCGGCGGGACTATTTTTCGGGTCGGAAGACAACAGCTGAGGCCACTTCCGGGGGAGGGCTGAAAGCGACCGCGTAACGTCCGGACGAGCTGGAACGCGAGCCAGAGGGGCTCGGCGCGGGGGGAGCTAGCCCCGGGGGACAGGGCGACGACACTCGGCAGGAGCCGCCCCGCGGGCCAGGAGGCCGCGCCGCCCCCCCTGCCCCGCCCCGGCCTGCCCTGTCCGGCCCTGCCCTGCCTCTGCTTTGCTCTGGCCGCCGGAGGATGCGCCTCGGCCGCCGGCCCTGCCCCACCGGCCGCCTCTGAGGGCCGCCCCTCTGTGCCCGTGCCTCGGTGCGCTCCCCGCCCCCCTCCCACTCCCCGCTGCCGGCAGCGTCTTCCCCCTTCGGCCATGGCGGGGGGCGGCGGGTCGCGCTACGCGGCCGAGTTCGTGCCCCCGCCCGAGTGCCCCGTGTTTGAGCCCAGCTGGGAGGAGTTCAGCGACCCGCTCGGTTTCATCGGCCGCATCCGCGGCTTGGCCGAGAAAACCGGCATCTGCAAGATCCGGCCCCCCAAGGTACCGCCCGCCTGGCGCGGGGGCAGGGCGGGATGCAGCCGGGGCCGGGGGAAGCCGGCGACACTGGGGTGCGGCGGGCGGCTGGAGCGGGCCGTGTTCTGTCCCTGGGGCGGCCCCCGGGGGTCGGGAGCCCCTTCCTCCACTCCTCGAGTGTTTCCGGCCGAGTTTGCGGTGCTCGCTGCGGTTGGGATCCCCCGGGGCTGTTCAGTTCCCGTGCCACGGTTGCTGGGGTTCCGTTTGTCCCCTTCCTCAGGCTACGCTAGGGACGCGGAGACCCTATGCGGTCCTTGAGCTTAGAAGTGGTTTGGAGCGGGTGAGAAGCCTGCAGGCACGGCCAGGGCCCGGGCTTGACGCTCTGCTTGCTTTAAAAACCAACAAGCAGTATGTCGGAAAGCTGCAGTGCGTTGTAGCTGAAAGTAGGCATTCACACTGCTTGAGGGGGGAGGAGGAAGGACGTGCCTTGTTAAGGGGCCGTTGTTTGTAAACAGCCTTCAGACTGTGGTGGAAAGCGAAGCCCTTCTGGTTGTGCACAGCAGTTAAGTGTTTGTGTTAGCAGGTTAGAAGGTAGGAGCTGAACATCACCAGTGGCCTGGTTCAGAAAGGGGTGTTTTATGATGCCTTGCTCTGTGACCAGTCAGACAAGAACATCAAGCAATGCAGGAGCTTAGAGCCTTCTTCATAATTAAGTACAAATAAACGTATAAAATAAGAGAGTGGAAAATAGCTAAAGAGAGAGAAAAAGGACATGAAAAGAAGGAGCTAAGAGTAGGCTGGGTATGGGGTCTGCCAATTAGATTCTGTGATGCTTCCTTTCTTGACCCACAGGGTTGCTGGAATTGTTTTAGGTGGTTTAATGTCATGGTGAAACCTTGACCTCCAAGGGACTGCCCTTTCTAAAATAAGCAGAAAGGCTTAGGCTGGGGGAGAGGCCACGAGAAACCGATCCAGATCCGATTCATTGAGAGCACCTAGAACTTTCCTAGCCACTGAAGGCTGCAGTGTTTCTCTGTAATTGTTTGGCCGTTGGTGTTGCAGGGCTTTGCTGGATGCGTGCATCAGGTTGGTTTGCGACCTGTAAAAAAGGCCTAGATCGGACACCTGGTGCTAACCTTGCTGATTTTCCATCCTTTTCCATTATTAGGATCTGTAAATATTTTACGGTTGTGCTATAGGCCTTCAGATGCTGCAGCCATTCAAACAGCAAATGTGTTGCTTTTTTTGGTCCATCTGTGATGGTGTGTCCCTACTCTTGTATTTACTGCCTGGTAGACCACCTACTGTATTTTTAAGATTTCGTAAGAGGTACTAAAAAGCTGATTTATATTTGTTCTGATGTCATAATGTGGTTTAGAGAGAGGCGATGGATCTGGGAGGTGTGTGTGATTGAACAAGTACCGTTCAGAAAGTCATTATTTAGGAGTGCATTTCCATTGAAGTGTTGGACTGCTGACTGCTGCTGTTATCTTTATTGAAATATGAACGTGGGCAAACATGGAAAAGCTACATGCATAATGTTGTGTGTTCTATGGTGTTTATCACTGTTGATAGTGACGGTTTTGCAGTGGGTAGGAAATACAGAACTTTTTTGAAGAAATGCCAACAAGCAGCGCAATCTCTCTCTCAAGTGAGAGCCCACTATGAGATGAGGCATACTGAAATGCATCAAGCCATATTTTCTTGGTTATTTCTAACTTTGTGACGACTTGTTTCATCTAACATGTTGCGAGAACATTTTAGAAGCCTGATAGTAGAGTAAAACTGGAATATGTTACAAATCCTGCTGAAAATCCTGCTGAAACTCGTTTCCTAGGGGGAGCTTGAGCGACCAAGTTACTAAGGCCTTTTGTGTGCTTTTTAGTGAAGTTTCTTGCAACGCTGAAATGTCTTTCTGTCTCTCCTTAGGATTGGCAGCCTCCATTTGCCTGTGAAGTACAAAGTTTTCGTTTCACTCCACGAATTCAGCGCCTGAATGAACTGGAGGTGAGCCTTTCCGCTGTTGATACAGTTTGGTGTTTACACTGAAAGCTGTAGGTCTCCTCGCTTGAGATTTACATCTTGTCAGGTTTCTGTGTGGGGAGACTTTAGAAACCTGTGGACCGCATCGGTGTTTATACTTGGCAGCGGTGGACTTCACAGAAAATAACTCTCCGTGGCTTTGAGAGAAGTCTGGTTTTATTTTATTACCCAAAATAACCACAAGAGTCTTTCACGTTCAACTAGAAATGCCTAAAATGAATGCCAAATGCCATGTTGCATAGTGAGAGTAGCCAGTGTCTGGCCTTCGGAGCTCTGCATGCCATGATTTATTTATTTTTGTTAACATATTTACTGCTGTTCTGGAGCCTCTGGTTACCTTATAGTCAGCTGTCACAATAATGCCTCTTAAGCATTAAAATGAAGCTGTTTTGTCTTTTGTAAGGCTAGTTACGGTTGGTTAATTTTATGTCCCAAAAATGTATGGGAGCTTTCTTGAAAACAGTGTTGAGTAATATTCTGTCCTGGCTTTTCCTTTTCCCTACAGCATTTCTCAAAGCCTTGCACTGTTCCTATACCAAAATGTCATACATCGTTTGACTTATAAATGGATCCCCTTATGGAAAGTGATTTGAGTACTCCAAAAATACTCGAGGGAAGAGCTCCTTTTGCATGGTTAAGGCATATAGAAAAGCTGTTTATAACCCATCCCTGCCGTTTCCCCCCACAGATTTTATTAATTGCTCTTGTGTTTCTCCTTGAAATTCTGACTTCAAGTGAGCATTTTGGTATGAAAATGTGAAATTTTAGGTAAAACTTTTAGCTTATGGGATTTTAAATGCGGAGAACAAAAACACATACAATTTTATGTTTATAAATCTTTCTTTTTACTACGTATTCCCATATTTTCTTTTTAACCTGAGAAATAGCTTGCATGCTGAGTTGTGCTTTGAAAATATAAACACCGTAAAGCTTGTCATGTTTTTTGTCAGGTATGCAATGCATTGGTATAACTTTTGGGGCTGTATGCATTCGTCTTCTCTTATTATTGCAGGCAATGACAAGAGTGAAGCTGGACTTCTTGGACCAGTTAGCAAAATTTTGGGAACTTCAAGGATCCAATTTAAAAATTCCTGTGGTGGAGAGAAAAATACTGGATCTCTATGGTCTGAGCAAGGTGAGTAAGCAAATACGGTGTGCTTGGGCAGGCAGAGACTTCATTTTTTCATTCAGGCTTGAGAAGCCAAGCAACAGGGAGGGCTTGTTTTACTGCATCGCTCTCATTAATATGGAGGTTAAATGAAAGTGGGGAAAAAATCAGAGAGGAAAAAAAACGTACAAATTGCAAGGTTGTATTAGATGTGTCTGCCACAATTACTGCAGCTGGCTTTAGTTGAGTCGTATCCAGCACATACTGGTTGCTTGAACGCCCTGATGTTAGCCGTTTCGAATTCAAGTTGTCATCTTTTATGTATGGCAGAGCTGCAGGAGTTGAGATGTTCTCTGAGAAGGTGGTGGCATGTTTGCATGTGTTTCAGCTCCTCACCTAGCACTTCTGTAATAAATTGTAGTAATTGCTCCCTCCTGTCTCCCACCAGAGATTTTCCATGTGACGTAGACATGCATCTTTGGGACATTATACTGTCGACTTCTGGAATAATTATTTTAATCTGTTTCCAGTACAGGCTGTGCTTAGGGCTAGCTAAAATGGTATGCTGCTGTAGTAATCTCATGTGTTGCTTTTTCCAATTTTCATGCAAATAAAAACTTCTGCTGGGGTTTGCCACTGGCAAAATGTACGTAGTTATAAACTTGTCTGCTAAAGAGAGGTTATTAATATAAATTAGGTAGATTTGTTTGGCAAGGTGACAAATTGAGATATGACAGTACTAGCATTTTTGTGTTAAAGCATTTGTTTGCATTCCCCTATCAAGGCTTCTTTCTCTTAAATCTTAACATTTTTACTTATCTTCTCTTAAAGATGAAATCCATTCAGAAGTCCTATTTCTTTCAACTGTCTGAAATTCCTGCTAGCACGCAAACAAAAGCTGATAATGTCTTCCAGTACTTGTGTTTTATTTTTGTGTGTACTGTGCTTTGCTGGGCCACATAAAACCATCATACTGGTTCTGGGAATGTCTGGGTCACTGTTATGAGCTAGAACGTTCTAGTATGCTTCAGATGTGGTAATGTAGGCTGATTTTGTTAACTTGTTCACTTCTCTAGCTGCAGTTCGTATAAAGATGACCTCAGCAATCACATCTTCATGGGCATGTCAAAAATAAATTGAAGTTTAGGAATAGCTTTGTCTAAATTGATTTTATATTTGCTGTAAATATGAGAAAAATAATCAAGAACATCATTGCATTATGGGTGCAGCTCTCTCTAATTATCAGAAGAAGCAGAATTAACTAATATATTTGTCACTGTCACAATTAGACTTTTGAGCTTAATGCAGCCTGAGAAATAGACTGTTTCACTCCAGTAACGGTTTTTTTTCCTCAGAGGTTTTCAACCATCACTGAAATGTTAAACATGAAATTTGATCAATGTATGCAAAGACATGAAATGCAAAACCATACTGTAGCAGAAATGTTATTAGTTGTATAATAATATGAATTAAATTACAATCCGTTTGGGTTTTAAACTACTTGGTAGTGAAACCATATGAAGGGAGTGAAGGCAGTGGAAATGTGGCCAGTGCTTCACATCAGGCAAATAGTCATTTTTTTCTTTCTATTTTGTTGCATGTAATGGTGACAGTTCCTGTATGTGAATTGCTAGATTCAAAACAATTGAATTCAGGTGAAAAAAGTGAACGAGTTAAATGGAAGGTTAATTCGATCTCCTCTCTTTGTACAATAATCTCTCTGCTGTTTGGGGTTTTCTGAGAGTTTTTGTAACTCTGAGTCCAACACTTCCTTCTATGTGGGGTCTGTTAGAGTTGGCTTCGCTGCTGGCCAGACTTGTGTTTTGCATCAGAGTGTGAGTCTGGTGAGAGTTAACTTTTCCGTTTGTTCTGATGGTGGGTTTGTATTCTTTCCAGCTTGTCAGAAATCTTAACCGTTGAATTCCTCCTGTGTAGAACAGTACACAGCTTGCGTTTACTAGGGAAGTTGTAATAATAAATATAATAAGGAGTGAGGTTAAGTGTTTAATTATAATACTAGTCCTTGAGGAGACAAAAAGCAAACTCAGGTTTCTGCCATTCTTTAATAAAACCTTTTAGCATTTGATTGCTGTAGTTGATTTATGGTTTATATGAGGTGGTGAGAGCAGTTCAAAGCCCTTAACTTTTTTTCTGTGTGTGTGTTTCAGATTGTTGCTGGCAAAGGAGGCTTTGAGGTAGTCACGAAAGAGAAGAAATGGTCTAAAGTGGCAAGTCGGCTTGGCTACCTGCCAGGAAAAGGCACAGGATCATTGCTGAAGTCTCATTATGAACGGATCTTATACCCCTATGAGCTTTTCCAATCTGGGGTCAGCCTAATGGTGAGACACTTCTTCAGGATAAGAAGATGGGGTCCAAGTTGCGTGTGGCTGCTTGTTGCTGCATGCAAAAGTAGAACTTAGGTTCTGTGCTTTTGGGAGCTGCAATTATGTAGACAAATGTATACCCACCCTAATACTTACTGTGACAGGATAGTAGCAGAAGTTGTAATGTGGCCTTGTGTCATAATTTTTTCTCAACAATTTCTTTGTAAGACCAAGACCAGCCCTATTAAGGAAAATGCCATGAGACAAGGAAACCTTCCAATTGATCAGGTTGCCTGGAGCTCCATCCAGCACTTCCAGAGCCTGTTCTAATACTTCACCACCCTTGTTGTGAAGAAATTCTTCCTTATTTCAATTAAATCTAGCCTTTTTTTTTTTTTCTTATTTTGAAGCCGTTACTCCTTGTCTTCTCACTAAATTCCCTGATAGAATCTGCTTATCTTTCTTGCACGTTCCCTTTAAATAAGGCTAAACAACTCCCATGCCTAGGGTGCCTGGATTGATCAGCCTCTTGTCCAAATGGCGTATGTGCAGTGCTGTGTGACTTCAGTCATTGGCTTATTTCTTATTAAAGATGATCAGCACTACCTGATCAATCAACCCTGTGTTCTTTGCTCTGATCTTCTAGGGCATCCAGAAGCCTAACTTGAACCTTAAGGAAAAAGTAGAGGCTGAGGACCTCAGCTCAGATGCCCAGACTTCGCCAAAGCAAGGTTCAAGAATGAATGTCATGCTGAAGAGAACCCGACGCGTCAAGTCCCAGGTACCTGTATTTCTTGGTTATTGCAGAGAACCCTTATTCCTTGTACCAGCAAAGCCATACTGGGGGTGCAGCAGCCTTTGTTTTTGGAGGCCTGCTCAAAAGTGCCATGAGAAAGAAATCTTTACTTAAATAAAATCCAGAGAAAGACTTTGCTTATAGTAAACGTGCCGTTAAAAACTTCTGGAACCTGCTTCTTGTTTATTTATACTTAGCCTCTGTACTTTGGTAGAGAATATAGGTGTGAAAACTAAATGGTTCAGCTCTAGTGGCTCCCTGCTGGCCATTTGGTGGAGCATGAGTGAAAGGTGGATTTACCTTCAGAACAAATTCTTATTGCTTCATGTCATTCTATACTTGCTTTAAACACCATGAAGCTAGTGTCAAATGTGGCTAAAATTCTGTTGTTGTATTTTTCAATACGTTTTGCTTGTTAACTGAGTTTATAAAGGACACTTAATCTCATTTTTGTCTCTGATGTCATGACTGATTCAGACTAAATTGTCCCTTTTAATCTATTCTCTTTACTAACAGAAGCTGACTTGGCATTATTTATTGCAGCCACATAGCAGTGCATCAATCACACAAGCAGTCCCTGGCTTTCCAGTTGTGTTGTTAGTGAGGCGTCCAAAAAAAACACCCTAAGAATGCTGCAGTTCCTGCAGCAGTCATTCATCGTGTGGAATTCTGCTTTGAACCAATCTTGAGGGACAGTGCCAGTGTAACCTTTTTTCCTCCTGCATGGTGTAGAAGTGTCACTGTGTTATTAAGATCCTGTAGGATTTTTTTCTGATGCTTTTTTCTCTAGAGTAACTCTTATTTCGCACTGGAAGAGTCGCTCTGTGGTACTTCTGACACCACATAGCTGCTTAATTTCAACTAAAGGTGCTGCATTTTTGAAACGCGAGAGGTGATTTCACTTGTGTGGTCTGCAGAAAGTCAATGCATATGTATTTAAATGCCTTCTAGAAGACCTGTACTCACATTATCTTTTAAGCAATTGAGTTATTAAAATAGCTGAACTGAATTCTTCAATAAAGGAAGAACTCAGCCTACTCTCATAGCCGGAGAAGTATTTCTAGGCTGTGTTGGAAGCTATGTATAAATCTGTAACTGTTTAGAAATAGAAATTTGTCCTCAGGATCCCCAGACTGCAGAAGTATAATTTCTGGAGGATGCTAAGAAATTGTCCCAGATTTCAGTACCTTGTTATCATAGACAAGGCTGCTTACTGTTTGAAGTACACATCTGGAATTGTACCAGAAAATGAAGTGTTCCTTAGAACACTGGTAATAAGCAAATAATGTAAAAAAGTACCAACCTGCTAAATAAATGTCATTCTGCTCTAGCTGCTGTATCTCAGTGATTGTTTTGTTTGCTGAGCTGTCCAGTGCCTGGTTAGTGAGCATAGCTAATTACACTGAACGCTGCATCTCAGGAGGTTTTTTTCCAGAGTTAACATGCAGATCATTTTGGAAAAATACATATACTTCTGCATTTGACTTACCTGAGAATGGGAGATACATAAGAAATGATGAAGGTGGTAACTGGAGGTTACTGAAGTAAAGCAGGATCCTCAGGAGAGGCTGACAGATACTAGAAAAGCAAATGTTTTAATGTTTGAAATAAAAATAAGTGAAGGAAAATAGGGGATGAGAATTCTCCTTTGTGAAAGAAGGACTTTTTTTTTTCCAAGAAGAATAGTTTGGTTATGAGACATTCTCCTTAAAAAAGATGAATTTTCTATTTCTTTCTTCTGAAGAAAGCTATCAAATAAAAAACAATGGAGGAGGGTAACCGAAACACTTGTGGGCAACAACAAAAAAAGTAGAATGAATTTAGGTTACAAAAAGAGATAATCTTTCAAGTTAGGTTCAGTTCTTTATTAGGGAAAAAAAAAGTGAATGTCTTCACAAATTATCTTTTGGGATGTATTTTAACTGATAAGGGAATTTATCTAATGAGGTTACATCCTAACAGTGAAAACAACTATGGGTAATACGTGCTTTCAATATTCTGTTCTATAAACGTGGATGGTTTAGAAGAGCAATTAACAAAATAAAATTCCATTTTTTAATTTGAAAAAGAATGTGGTAATAATTCTGTGAAATGATAGGACTTGAGGAGATGCTGACATGCCCAATGTGCACAAATACTTGAACTCTTGGTTGTAACTGTTTTCATCGTATTATATCATAGAATCATAGACTGGCTTAAGTTGGAAAGGACCTTAAAGCCCACCCAGCCCCAAACCCCTGCCATGGGCAGGGCTGCCACCCAGCAGCTCAGCTACCCAGATCCCCATCCAGCCTGGCCCTAAGAGCCTCCAGAGATGTGAGCTTCTTATAAATGATTTTCCCTTACACAAGTGTATGGCAAACAGGTATACAGGTTGTAAAGTAAATTGGTATAGAGGTATTGGTCCAGAGAGTTTATTGTGTTACAAAGGAGTAATGAAATAAAGATCTTAACCGTGTCCTGGGCTTGTGGAAGAGCTCCAAGAGGAGTGATCTCCAGATAGAGATCCTTCTTCCTTGGGGAGTCAGTCCTTAAATGGGGTCTAGGAGGGGTGGAGCCAGGCTCCTTCCTGTTACTCAGGTGAGATTGTGTTCACCTGTGCCCCTGCAGCTGACTCAGCCCTCGCCTCAGGTGGTCAATCAGGTTCAGGCTGTGATTCAACAGTTCTCATACACACAAGGAAAGCCTTTGAGTTGTACTCTGTTGGGAAGGTAAAAACCAAAGATGTTCTTACATCTTTCAGGAAGTAGAATAGAATTTCAGTTTAATCAAGTTTGCTTTTGCTTTTCTGTTATATAAGTAACAGAACAAAAATAAGAATGTGGAGTTTTGTACTATTAGCTGTGGAAAAAACGGCAAGGAATGCTTTCACGATTTCTGAGTTGGGTGTTTATGTGCTGTTTTGGAGCACACCCCAGAGAATCTCACTGAGGCTTCTGAATGATTTTCTTTCACAACTTAAACTACCAGATAGCCTTGCAGTATTTGTAGGTTTTATACAGAAAGCTGATTTCTTTTAATGCACTTCTCTTTCAATATGTAACCCCGTTTGTTTGTTTTCTGCCCGAGCGTGACTACACTATATCCATTTTGTTTTAGTTGAATCCAAGTAAATATGAGCAATGGAGTTATGAAAACATTTAGGGAACACATTTTTAAACAAAGCTGTAAGATCAAAGGGAGGTTGTTGCATGTTTGTTATTTAATTTAGTAAATATGATAGTCAAACTATTTTTCAAGTACTATTGAGAAAATTGTTTTAGATCACAATAGCAGGAGGGAAATTGTGGAGATCGTTAATAAATGTTACTGAGGTAATGGAAAATTGGCCTGCGGAAACGTAATGTGGGTTGATTCTGTCAACTTCTGTTAGTTGAGAAAATGGAAAAACTTTTAATGAGTTTCAAATGGAAATGAAATGACTCTGAAGTCTCCAGGTTGTGAGCTTTCCTGTTCAGTAAAAATATGCTGGTGGTCCTCGTGGCTTGTTAGCCAAGGAGTGAAGAGTTCAGGAGGAAAAAAAATCACCACTTGGGATGCATTTCAGACTGAACTTACACAGTATCATGTCTAAGCTGAAAATAGTAACATTGTAGAATTCATAAACATTAGAAATCAGAGGATCAACACGTGTAGCTTTGTAAAGATGCAGTTTAGCATACTGTACACAACTCAGTGAGAGCAGGGACTCTAATGACTAAGAAGTTCGCTAGTAGTAATAACTAGATTAGGTCTTTTAGAGTGTTCTTCTGGCAAGAAGAACAACTACTTTAGGCTGAATAAATGGGAATAATCAGCTTTCAGCTTTGTTAGCAGTTTGAATATCCTATTTTTAAACAGTTTTTAGGACTTCTTTGTGTTATTTTTTTCTCCTCATTGGATAGAAAGTATGACTATACATCTTCCTGAGGGAATTTATATCATACCTTATCTATCAAGGCATAATTCTGTGGATAACAGGTGAAATATCCTCAGTAATTATGCGAAGGCAACCCCTTCAAAATTAGGTACCTGCCTTCTTCATTGATATACTTGCTGAGGTCTCTTAAAATCAGTGAGTTTCAAGAGGAAGACTGAATAGTAGGAATACAGTGACTTTGCATGCCAGTGGCAGAAAGGTGGTTGCACTGAAGCTATGAGAAACCAAACATGGGGGTTCTTTTTGCTGTTAGGCGAGCAGCTACAATGTGGAGAAATGAGATCGGTCATTAATGGGAAGTGGGAAGAAGTTGGCTGAAATAAAATGCTTCAGCAAACAACCGAACGCTGCAGGGCTGTGGAGATGTCACCTAATAGAATGGGTCTTCTCTGATTTTTGAGGTCGCAGGGGCACAAAGAGTAGCTGTAATCTGGAAATTACATTCATAACGTGTCATCATAAATAAATCAGGGAAATAGTTTCAAATTCTTTAGTGTTGATTTATGTGTCTACTCAAGGAAGTGTATGTGTTAACTTACATGCAGCTTATGGTATCATGACTGTGGAAAATATTACTGTGACATTCTTCTTTTTTTTATTATCCTAAATGTTAATCCTAGATCTTGTTTGCTGTACAGATGATTTTCTGTAGTTAGTATGTGGTACTAAGCACTTATTTGTCTTTTATTCCATTTGCTTTTGTTTGTTGGCTCTAGGAAATGAGAATCGTGTCTTTTCCCACCTGTTTCCTTTCTTTTGATGAGCTGACGTTGGGTATTATGGGAGAGTGGAATGCAAATAAATGATGATGAGAGTTGGAGCTGAAGTATTGTTAGTTTGTGCTGATGTGGTCTTCTTTTTATTCTTAGGTGGAGGCAGGAGAAATGAGTAGAAATACTGAACTAAAGAAGCTGCAGATCTTTGGAGCTGGACCCAAGATGATGGGTCTGTCATTGGGAGCAAAGGATAAAGACGGTAATTAAATCTTGGGCCCATCAGTTTGTAAAGTAACAAGGCTGTCAAATCTTTCTGCATGTCTGTAGAGGCAACATTAAGATGTAGATAGTGTTATAACTGGAAATAGAAAGTAAATATTTTAGATTTTAATTCACGAGAGGTTTTCAGGGTGCTTCATGTAATTTGGCATAGTTTCAACTTTCTATGTACAGTATTGTAGCCATAACAATTAAGCAGCTGTTGCACAAACTGTGTGGCTGAAAGGAAAAACAGGACTTTTTTTTTTTTTGACAATTCTGAAGTTGATCCTGCTAGCTAACTGAGCTGATTCACTGTTCTATGAGGCAATTGGGATGACCTTTGAGGATATACGAAATATATTTTCCTAATTCCTATTTATTTTAGAGTGATTGGGTACAGCAAGACGTTTTACCTTTTGCTGCGTGGCCAGGTACTTTCAGATATTAAAAACAGGTTACCAAACTGGACCTCTTTGTTGTTTTTGCAAGTTGCATCTATCTTCATGTGTTATTAATAACACTTAACTTCATCTTCCTTAAAGATGAGGTGACACGAAGACGCAAGGGAAACAGATCCGAAGCATTTGGAATGCAGATGAGGCAGCGCAAAGGAACTCTTTCTGTCAACTTTGTAAGTTTGATTATCTTGTGGTTTCTGATAAGAAGGTCATTGATTTACTAAGGTATTTTTTTTCCCAAAACAAAGACGAATGAACGATGTTTTATAAAACAGTGCATAGCTTTTAATTCCTGCAGGAAGGGTGTTAAAATGTGAAGGTACTTAATGATTATAGGTTTGAAGACTTGCTCTGCCATACACTTCTTGCATGTCTTCAGTAGATTGCTTTCTATTTGAGCTCATCTTTGTGGTGCAATAGTACTACCTCTCTTCCTTTAAATATATGTGAGATGCTTCAGTACTGCAGCGTTTTGATTGCAGCAACATCAGCTTTCATCTTTATCCTCACTGTTCTGAGTTTAAACTAGTCATTGTATCATAAAATTGCTTGAGTTGGAAGGAACCCTTAAAGGTCTGCTTTAAGAGATCTGGTCCTGCCCTACTGCAATGAACAGGGTCATCCATAGCTAGATCAGGTTGCTCAAAGCCCCATCCAGCCTGACCTTAAGTGTCTCCAGGGATGGGACATCTACCACATTTCTGGGCAATATGTGCCAGTGTCTCACCACCCTTATTTTGAAAATATTTTTCCTTATATCCAAGCTAAACTTCCTTCTTTTGGTTTGAAACCAATTCCCCTTGTTTGGTCACCACAGATCCTGATGAAGAGTCTCCCCCCTCTTCCCCCCCCTCCACTTTAGATACTGAAGGGCCACTATCAGGTCTCCCCAGAGCCTTCACGTCTCCAGCCTGAACAGACCCAGCTCTCAGCCTGTCCTTGTAGGTGAGGTGCTCCACCCCTGGGGTCATTTTTGTGGCCCTCCTTTGTATGAACACCAGCAGGTCCTCCCTCACTCTGCTGTCCATACTTCTTTTGATGCGGCCCAGTATACGGTTGGCTTTCTGGGCTGTGAGGGCCCACTACTGGCTCTGGCCCAGTTTGCCATCCACCAGTACCCCCAGGTCATTTTTTGCAGGACTGTGCTCTAGCCTTACATCCCCCAACTTGTGGTAGTGGGCACTGCCATGACCCAGGTGCATACCTTGCAGATGGATTTGTAGAACCTTGTTGAACCTAGGTCCATGTAAGTCCATGCAAAAGGAAATGAAGAGCAACTCTGAGGGGAGAAGTGAAATGTTTAGCATTCTGATGTTTGACCATGGAGAAGCAGTGTATCATTGTTCTTACTTTTTCAGTCTTTTCACTTTTCAAGTATCCTAATTTATCCTGTGTATACTGTGTATACAACAGTGAGAGAAGATGCATGCTTCTAACGTTTCAAGCAGTAGTCTCCTAACTACAAATTCAGCTGTTCTGTTTTTCTTAGCCTGAGAACACCTAGAAAAATTAATTTTAAATTAAACCATGGAAGGTCAAGGCAACCAAAAATCTCCAATAATTACATGAAAATGCCTACTGGAGAAAGAAGATGGAGAAGTTGGACAATTTAAACAAACAAACCAGATCATTGTGCCATTGTAACTAAGTTAGAATTTGTAACTGGAATTTTTTGTGTTACTACACAAAGTACAGTATACAGTAGTAAGTATACAGTAAGTATAAAGTATTCCTAGGCTGAGTATCAGGACCATTTTGTTTAAGGATGTTTTTGTTTAAAAATATATTGTCCAGTCTGTTTCTGGACGTAAAAGGTGATACATTACCCTTATGTAACTTCTACCTGAAAAATACTGTGCTGCAGTATTGTTTATAATTTTTCCTGATTCATTTATGTTTTTTTGTGAGGTGCTGTGAAATAATGCGTACCTTTTAATCACCTCCTCCCAAATACGCATCATCACGGTTCTACCCTGTTTTAATTATGTGGGTAGGAGGCTTATTTGTGGTTACGGTGTAATCACAGACGTGCATTTTGTATGTTTTGTGGTGCAGTCTTTCTATTTAACAAATCATCAAAAGAAAAAGCATATATTCATATTCGTATGGAGAGAAGAAAGTATTATCAGCAGTAGATAACTAATAGATAACTAATGAATATCATAGAATAGCCTTGCATTATAATAGCCATTTTAATGCTTTTTAGTTTTCGGAAGAGAGCCTGGAGATGTTTGTTGAAGGAACCTTTCTCCCTTCTAGATACTTGCAACAAAAATAACTGGTTTGGTAACTAGTTTCAGATCTGCCATATTTGTTACGTGGGTTTTGTTTGTTTGTCTTAAAAAGGAAAAAAAAAGGAAGAAATAACTGGGTTTGGTAATATAGCTGCAACATTTAAAACATTATTTCTTAAGATAGTTACTAAGCAATCTTCCCCTTGAGAAGTGTACTGTTGCATAGCTAGGAAGTTGCATAGGTTAACTAGGCTGAGGTAGCTAAGATGATTTCAAGTATTTAAGCTGTGTGAATGTTTTTTTTTATTTGTTTTGTTTGCGGCAATCTAACAATAAGAACCCCACCTAAGAAATCCTAAGAAGTTTATTCTCCTCTGTTGCCTTGGAATAACATAAATGAGATGCTCCTTTGAGTTATCTGGATAATTATTACCCTACTGAAAGGAATAGTTATTTCCAGCAGTAATTTCCAGTTAGTTCCCCTATCCCAACTGAGGCACAATTGATTGTTAGCCTTGCTTCTCAACAATAAGAGGAGATTGCGTTCGTGTTTACACTGAGTTTTAGGATTACATCCTTTCTTTGTTATTTAAAGGAAGGCAGGTTCTGGGTGAGGAAACTTGTTACAACTTATAACAACATATATATATTTTTTTCTCCACAGGTTGATTTGTATGTTTGCTTATTCTGTGGCAGAGGAAATAACGAAGACAAACTGCTGCTGTGTGATGGATGTGATGACAGCTATCACACTTTCTGCTTGATTCCTCCTTTACCTGATGTGCCTAAAGGTGACTGGAGGTGTCCAAAGTGTGTTGCAGAGGTACAGTTGAAGAAATACTCAACTTTTGTATGTGTAGTTGTGCTCCAGAAAAGAACAGAAGAGCTGCAGTTCAGCTCTCGCTGTTCCATCTGACTAGGAGATGTAGTTTTGTTTGGGATTTTGTCAAGATATATGGGCTGTGAATCTCCAGCTGTTGTCAGCTGATGAGCTGTAAGAAAAATATTTCTCCTGGAGCTTAGGCATAACCTTTGTTTAAGACATAGCCATGTAGAATTTAAAACTCAGGCGTTTATATGGGCTTTAACTTGAGCTGAAACTCAATCTGATGAGTGGGTAACAGGAAAGTAGGTGAGAATTAAGGTGGTAGTAGGTGTTTAAACATAATGATGAGACACTTTCTAACCAAGAAAGTAATCAAACCACAATTTGGGCACAACAGGGAGCTCTCTTTATTAAGAAGTCATCATGACATTGTTCGGAATAGCTTTTTGCATGTAGCGAAAGAATTAAAGAGTAACTGTTAGTTTTGTTTTAGACTAAGAAAGGAACTAGAAAGACTTAAAAATGGAAAACCAGTTTGAATTTAATTGCTCAAAAAAATAGGAGTAACTGTATTCAGTGAGATAACTGATCAACAGCATGAAGATAGAAAGCATAATTTGACTGGCTTGATATTTGTCTCAAGAAGAAATTGCAAGCTCGGGAAATCTGTAGATTTAGAATTGATTGAAAAAGCTTGCCATTTCTAAATCAGTAACTTTGTTACTGGCATTTAACTCTTAAAAAAAAGAAGAGTTTTTTAGACTTTTTCAGAGAGGGTTGGTAACATGCCCATGTCTATACTCATTTCCAACGCCAACATCCACCACAACCTTCCCAGCTGTGGGCTTCTGTTGTTTTCTTTATGGTAGCACAAATAGTTGTGTGGCCACATAATGAGGTGGCTCTTTGCTCTCTAACTGTTCCTTAAGAGAGATTAGGTTGTCTGATGAACTCAGGTTAATGCTGTTGTGAGGTGGAAATCTCTAGTTACAGGCAAGGGAGACTGACTTACCCTTTGGGCTGCTGCTCATGTAATAGATTAAGCTTCTTGTTAAACTGTCCCTTAATAGAGAACAATAAGGGAGCGATAGCGAAGTAGAGCAATCTAATGTGAAGGTAATGTAGAGGATATAGTAAATATTGTGTCTGTTGTAAATGGTTTAAGAATGTGCGAAAACATGAAAAGTTTCAGTAGTAATTGTACTATTACTGAGGTGTCTTAGCTTTGCTTAGTAGTAATACTCCTTGTAATAGAAACAGAAATGTTCCAAAGGGAAAATCACATACAGGGAAAAAAATTGGCAAAGTTAGAGGGCTGAATCAATTGTTGCTAGTTTGTGATACAGAAAGTACTTGAAAAATACTGTGTATAATGGAAATGCAAAGTCATGGCTTGAACCAGTGATTGAACACCTGGTGGGGAGGCAAGGCCAACCCAGAGGAGCTCAGGTGCATGCAGTGCACCTGAGTGACTGGAAGAGTGGAGCTAGGATGCACCCCTTCCCAGACCTCATTTAAGTGTTGGCAGTAGAGGTAAGGGTATCTCTGTGGAGATCCCTGTCTACCTGAGGACCTTACAGGTCTTCTGAAGGTAAGCAGCTTCTTTCCCTTATTTCTGTGCCTGTTGCTGTTGTTTCTGATTGGATCCTCACTTGCTGTGGCCTGGGATCTGGTTGCTCTTCTGTCATTGTTGGGCTTTCCATTATGTTACACCATGAATGCGTTGGAAGTAAGAGAGAAGGGGAAAAGAGTGTAAGTGTGTGTGTGTGTGTATACATATAGATATACACATCGTGGGGATGTTTGAAATGATTAGTAGTACTTGTTGTCTCAGTTTTTACTTCAGAAGCTAACTGTGAACTATTGGTTGATGTAATGTTAACACCAGAATGCCGAAACAGAAGCTAGGAAGGAGAGGATAAGGACTCTTTATTTGTATTGAGGTCAGTGTTGTCTTGACAGTGTTTATAGATGTTATAAATTTTTTCTTGCCAGCTGCATTTAAGAGTAGCTTTGATAAATGTTGGTGATAGTCTAAGGATAGTTTCTCTTGAGGAGAATGGAATTACTGATCTCTCACACTCCTCTTCAGACCATTTTCACTATGTCACTAAACAGCTGACTGTTAAGTTTTATGGCATGTTTGTGCTCAAATACATCTTGTAGACGTTAAAAATTGGGTTCGGCCCCTTTGTCAGCAGGGGCTGAAAAGGACGTAGAAACTAGTGGGGACAGTAGCAGGAATGTGAGCTGGTCTTCTTGGACTCTTGGGATGATTATAGGTAGAACAATGGAAGACTTGAATGTTTTGTCAGAGGGACTGTGTGTGCTATTAGCTATTAGTCAGCTACTTTGGTATAAGTGCTGCATTGTTTTAATTTCCTTTCCTATTTCCTCCTATGTACTTTTGCTAACTCATTTGATGATGTGTTGATAAGACTGAAACACTAACAGGATTTGTTCCTGTGCACTTATTCTGCAGGTATTTGAATCCAATGTGTCTAAGAAATGCCTTTAAGGCTAAGATTTTCTTTGTCTCACTCTGCTGCTGACAGGAGTAGGTGGTGAAACTTAGTTTGTACAGGAAGCAGAGGTGTGTAGTACTGGGGTTTGCTGTGTTAGATTATCTTCCATACAGTTAATTCTGTTCTGTTTCCATTATGGTAGGACTTCCTCAGCTGAGAAAAGCACTCAAAACTGGTAGCTTATAGTATTTGGTAAGGACTCAGATGGTCAACTGTTTTGTTTTATTTCCTCTTTTTTAATTTTGCCAGAAGTATAACTGTGTGTCATAATCTGCTGTAGGGAACAATATGTTTTTATGTTCTATCTTTTAGGAATGCAACAAACCCCGTGAGGCCTTTGGATTTGAACAAGCTGTCAGGGAATATACTCTCCAGAGCTTTGGTGAAATGGCTGATAACTTCAAGTCTGATTATTTCAACATGCCAGTCCATGTGAGTTCAACTTCTGTTGTCATTCCTTGTAGGGGAAAAAGAAAGAGGTTTCAGCTGATCCTGGATTTTTGCTGAGGCATCTTAGGTTTCTATGAAGAGGCACAGTAAACTTCAAACATGTAGACAAATGATATAACTTCCTGGCATCTGGTCTTGCTTCAACTTCATTTCACTCTTTTCCTGTGATCAATAGACTGCTTTATTGCTTGTAAAGACTATACTCCATTTCAGTTTTTTCCCTTTTTGATTATTTGAACCAAGTCTAGAACTGTTCTTGTGTGGCAGTGTGGGATCTTTCCACTGTCCTTTCTGTGGCTTTTATCTTGATTCAGTTTGTTCAGTGGACATACTATTATTTTCTTCCATATAACATTCTTTCCTTCCAGGCATATGAATAGATAAAGTCTGTCAGATAATTTTTCCCCCCTGCATCTTAGCAGTGTTTTTAGAACTGGTGTGTCTCTGTTGGCACACCTTTGTGATTTGGCGGTCCTATAGACTGCATGAAAGTCCAAGTTTCTTCTCTCAGGGTTCTTGGGTAATTTGTGGACAGTCTTGTCTGAGTTTCCAGCTTTAAAGATCTCTGCTTCACTTCATGACCCTGGGACACAGATCAAAACAATAAATAAAGCTTATTTTACAAACAAACTTTAACTAGATGCATGTAAGAGTTATGAGATATATGAAGACTACATTCTTGAACACATTTATCTGCATTTCCTTTCAGTTTTTCAGATTTTGGTTATTATTCTCTGAAATAGTTCTTTTTGTTCCTTGTCTTCTGCTGTCTCCTCCCTTTTTACCTGTCAAGAATAGTCTTAAGCTGTACTCCTGATAATCCCATCTCTTTTTTTTTCATTCCATCCCTCATGGTGTGGCATTCTATTTCTATTACATTGCAGCCACTACTAAGGAAAACAAACCAAACTGTCTGACAGTGAGGAGATGGAGTTGAGAGAGTGTCTTTGAAATTGGAAGATAAACCAGAGATTAGTAACAGTATATAGTTTCAACGATAGTGTTCAGGTTGGATCTTGTCTGCGCATATCTTAACAACATCTTACTTTCAGATGGTTCCCACTGAGCTGGTAGAGAAAGAATTCTGGAGATTGGTGAGCAGCATAGAAGAAGATGTTATTGTAGAATATGGAGCTGATATATCATCCAAGGACTTTGGAAGTGGCTTTCCGGTGAAAGATGGCCGACGAAAGCTGATGCCAGAGGAGGAGGTGAGTAATAGAATATGCAGGCTGACCCTGTTCTTTGCTCTGCATGAGATTTCACAGTAAGGATTTAAGTCTGAAATCATTGTGGATTTTTTTTCATGAAGATATAAAGACTCACACTTAACATTCCTTTTGAGCAGGGCATTAATCTGGTAGTATATGTTCTTTTTCCAGATCTTTCTTTCTGATAGCTAATCTGTTTGTAATGATTGAAGTTACACCTGTTTTGTATCACTAAATAGGCAAATATATGCAAATTGTTACGGTATACCCAAGAATAAGGAAACATCTGATAAGATTTTCCTTTCTTGTTTTGAGGAGTTAAGTACTGAAACATAATACTTACCTCCTTACGAGGTTTGTAATAGATAAAACAGACTAATCAGATTTAGCTCGTCCCTCTGACTGTGCATACTGTAAGAGTGAAAAAACTTTGATACAGCACCTGTTACATGAAATTAGATAAAGAACATCTGGGGAGTGTATTGCCTACTTTCCCTCAGACCTTATTGTAGAATATCCATTTTTTGTCTGCTTATGTGTTTAAATTCAGACAAAAGGGGAGAGTATGGATGTGATTTCATGGTTATGCGGACTCAAACTGGTTCATACTAATCTCTGGAGAACGTTATTTTGCTCACTGTTGTCTTCCATCCATGTCTGTACCTTCCTACTTGGACTTTTTGTCTCGGTGGTGCAGAGATTGTCTTATCTGCTTGCTGAGTAAGAACTGCTTGTTGATCTCTATGTATAAAAGTAGTAATTAAAAAAAAAATAATCCAACAACCACAACAACTTTCTAGCCAGGTCATCCTTCTCACTGCTGTCTTTGGTGCAGAGGAAACAAAATAGTGGCAATCTGAATTTACCTTTTTTTTGTATACAAACTGGGTGCATTTTGAAGGAAAGGATGGATTTCTTAACTGGTGGTGCTGATTTCTGTGAAGTAAATGTAGGCATTTATCCTACTGAGGGATTTCTAAAATAATTTGTGGAGATTAAGTTAAGCTACAGTGCAGTAAAACAAATCTCCCACAAGAAATCTCATTATTATTTCAGCTTTTGATGTTTACAGTCATTGTATCCAGTTTTATGGAAGACTTCTATCTTTTATTCGTGTGCTAACGTTACTGGTATTTTTTTCTTTTCAGTCAGAAAAGCATGAAAGTTAGGCATGGGATGGAATCAAAGTCAGCACTGATCCAAAGAATATGGGCTATATATGTTGAAATGCTAGGACTGGCCTTAGATGTTAGTTGTATTAAATGCTGACTGAAGAGTTTAAATACTCCCTACTTCAGGTGCTTCACTGTTGCAGAATACTGTGCACTGTGTCCAGTAGGAATGGACAAGCTGATTTCTTAGTACTTTCCTTGTCTAGAGTTGGTGTCTTTTTGGTCTTCTGATTTGCTCAGAATTCTCTCCTTTCTTTGCAGGATTATGCACTTTCTGGTTGGAATTTGAATAACATGCCAATTCTAGAACAATCGGTCCTTGCTCACATTAATGCAGATATCTCTGGCATGAAGGTACCTTGGCTGTATGTGGGGATGTGCTTCTCCTCATTTTGCTGGCATATCGAAGACCACTGGAGCTATTCCATCAACTACCTGCATTGGTACGGGCTCTTTTTTGCACATCTACATTAATACTGCCTTGTTTACTGCTAGTAAATTTGTAATATTACTTGAAAATATCTATTCATGCTGATGACTTTTGACCAAAAAGCTGTCTGTGATAAGTAGCCCATATTTGTAGCTGAACTTGATTAAAAGAATACAAATACTGCTTTAATGGTGTTGGTATTTGTCATTAACTGATTGAATATTCTTGTGTTGCGAGCAATCCAGTGTCACTGTAAAATTATTCTTTAGAGGCTCACATCTTTTCTAACAGCTTTGTTTTAAATTGAATTGCAGTTCATTGGTGTGGAATGTGCTTTGTGTTTTAAAGTTGGTAAGCCCCTGCTGGAAATGGAGGCTGCTGTCGAGTGGCTTATGCAGGCATCAAAACTGAAAGTTCATGAGCAGAGTTATGTATACACAGAGAACTCCTACTTAAGAGAAATTTGAAAGTAATTCTGACTTCCAGAACATTTCTAATAGCGTTCTGGCGATTGTTTTTTATTTGAGAAAAAGAATCATGACTGATTAATTCCTTGCACCACAGTCAGTTTTCATGAGAGGAGACTGTGGGAAGCACTCCTTCAGAGTGGGAAGTTAGTTGTCTGCTAAGGGTGAGTTTGATAGCCTTTGGATTATGACTGCAGATTTCTGGAGAACTGTTTGCTAATAGGTCTGGTCCACAGGCTGTAAGGTTGTATTTCATTTGTTTAGAGTTCACTTATGGTCCTCAGCATTCTATTGACTGGGTCAGTATGTGAAAGTCTTGTGTCAGCTGGTGAGTTCCAGCAGCTCAGCCAGGAACAGCAGTATTTCCTCTGGCTTGCTAGTTCTGTCTTACCAGCAGGTGTCACTAAAGCCTGTAGGAATCACAGAAAACATTGCATTATTCCTTATCTAACTTCTGGGATGTTTAGTGTTAAGGTAATTAGTATAGTTACCTAGCAAGTGATATGTAAATTGATCCAGATATTTTAGCAGACTATTACTTCTACTTAAAAAAAAAAAAATAAATACAAACCTCCATACTATAGATTCTAGATCATTACAGCTCACTTTGGTTAAGACAGGACTGGAAGGACTAGAATAATATGTTCTCAAGTTGTTCTGTTATTGGTCGTTTGTCACTTTTTTCCCTTGTTCACATAATTCATGTGATTATGTATCTTCTGTCTTTGGAATCTAGTGAACTGCTGTTTTTCAGTAACTGGTTATGTGTATTAGAAGGATTGATTATACTTCATCACATCGGCATTTTATCATTTTCACTTCTGTGGTATAATACGCCTTTTGTTTCAGACATAAGATTTCTCCAAGGTTGGTTGAGAGAGTGGATGAGTACCACAGTCTGTTTCTATCAAAGATGTTTTTGTCTTTTAACATCACTCTTCACGTACTTTGCACTTGGGTGCCATCATTTGTTTCCTTTAAGTAATGCATTTGTTTTTGTGTTGTTTTTTTTTTGTTAGGGGAGAGCCAAAGACGTGGTATGGTGTGCCCTCTCATGCAGCAGAGCAACTGGAAGATGTGATGAAGGAGTTGGCTCCTGAGCTATTTGAATCTCAGCCTGATCTCCTGCATCAGTTGGTCACTATCATGAACCCCAATGTGCTGATGGAACATGGCGTACCAGTGAGTAGTATATGAGCGTTTTATCTATTCAGCTTCGTTTTGTGCCAGATTTGTGTAACAGTAGTTTGACATAACTCTGAAGTATTTTTGTGATGGACATCTACATCTCCAGTTCATTAGTTACGAGGTGGCATTGAAGTCTATTTTATGAATCCTTTTTGAGCCTCACAATGAAATTCAATTATCTTACATCAGAAGATGTGACAAACTTCTTACTTAAAATATCTTGCAGAATAAATGCACATTGTGCTACAGTTCACCTTAATGGAAAAAACCCTTCTACTGTATTTGTCCGTGAATTAGTTTTAATATCTTTAGACAGTTGAACACTGATGTTTTATAGAAATTTCAGCTTTACAAACTGTTTTGACCAAGCATTGCTGATAGCAGACCTTTAAGCAGCAGTCACGATGACTTGCTTTTTGTGTTAGGATAAATTGCTTCTCTGACAAATACTCTGGCAAAGCAAACCATGAAGTGTTTCTAAAAGCTTTTACAGGTTGTGGTGTGGAGGATTAAATAATGATAGGCAATAATCCTTTTTTGGAATTCACGAGGAAAATTTTAAACTGTTGAATTAGATATCTAGCTTTTACTTTTTTTGAATTAACACTATAAACTGAGGATTCATTTCAAGAAGACAGAATCAAACTTTACCACTTATCTGTGTTGACTATGGTGTTTTACAGGTAATGCAAGTGATGTTTAGCATGTCCTAACCTCTGTTGCAAGTTTTTCAGTGCTTTTTTTCCCCCCATTTTTCTTCACTTGTATTAGGTGTACAGAACCAATCAGTGCGCTGGCGAGTTTGTTGTGACCTTTCCTCGTGCCTATCACTCTGGATTTAACCAGGGATACAACTTTGCTGAAGCTGTGAACTTCTGCACTGCTGACTGGGTCTGTTCTTTTGTATATGTTTTCTATGGCTCCACTAGGTGACCTTTGCTAGGAGAATGTTAGTCATTTCTTATCTGAAGAGTAATCTTTTATGCTACACAGAATGTTTTATGCTTATAGTTCCTGGAACAACTGTGAGACTGTTGTTAATTTCCATTGCTGAAAATGATTTTGGTGTCCACACAATTTTAAACAATTTCAAAATGAAACTTTAGCATGTGGTTTTCCTTTTCAAATATTGATCTTGCAGTACTTCATCTAGTTTGTCTCTAATGCATCTTCCGGATTTTATATAGCTTATTGTACTGTTTTGAATAGCTGTTGTCATTTGCATCTTGGAGGTAGGCGTAGAACTCTTGTTGTCCTTTTGTGTCAGCTCATTGCATCTTCTAATTGCGTTAGTCCATATTCTAATAGCTATGACTCACCAGAACGTAACTTATGTGGATTCTTCAGTAAGCTGTTGAAAGTGTGCCTTATTGCTATTCAGAGTTTACAGTTGAAAGATAGGATCTCATCTGTAGTTTATCTATCTCCAACTTCTGTTTTGATATATTGAAGTATAAATTCTAGAAGTTTTTCTTCTATGCTCATGATATATTCTGTGTGTAGCACCTGGGAAAACTCCTATTCTGACAGTAGGCAAAATGTAACAGAGAAGTGCATAGAAAATTTATTGAGTAATGCTTTCTTTTTGTGCTTTAGAAGACACAAAATGATTGATACTAGCTTTGGTTAACTTCAGTCCAAATATAGTTATTTCTAGATGGCAGTGCGTTTTCACCTCTTTCCCATAATATATTTTTCTGTTTCTCAGTCTGTCTTTCCCCAGATTTTTTGAAGGAAAGTGGGTGGAGTGGTGAGAGATTGTCTCAAAGTGTTTTGTCCCCAAATGATCAATGACAATGGTTTTTGTAGCTTCCAATTGGACGTCAGTGTGTGAGTCACTACCGAAGACTTGGGCGTCATTGCGTTTTCTCCCATGAAGAACTGATCTTCAAGATGGCTGCAGATCCAGAGTGCTTGGATGTTGGACTGGCTGCCATGGTCTGCAAGGAGATGACACTAATGATAGAGGAAGAAACACGCTTAAGGGAAACTGTTGTACAGATGGTAAGTAATGAAAAACAACTCTTTTACTTGCAAAAGAAATTTAGCTCCCCTCCCCTCTTTTCTCTCTGCTTTGCCTGAACTAGTGTTTTTAACAGGTGTCTGATTTTTTTTTTTTAAGGGAGTATTAATGTCTGAAGAAGAGGTGTTTGAATTGGTTCCAGATGATGAACGTCAGTGCGCAGCTTGCAGAACAACGTGCTTCTTGTCAGCTCTTACGTGTTCCTGTAATCCTGAGCGCTTGGTTTGCCTATACCACCCATCTGATCTATGTCCGTGCCCCATGCAGAACAAGTGTTTAAGGTATGCCAGCAGTTGGTTTTTTTTCCCTTTCAAGATCAATAGTGTCTTGGAAACTGATTGCCAAATTTAACATTTGGCCACTCTTCTCTCTCCCTTTATTTAAGGAGTGCTTTTATCCTCTTTGTTTGATTCTTGGGTTCAAGGCAGAGGATATTATATGTATTCTGTCCTGACCTTATTTTAGATGGGAAAACTCAACAATAAGCAATATCCTAGGTATTGTGTAAGCATTAATACTCTTGCTTTATTTTCCTTTCATATCTCCAGGTACCGGTATCCACTGGAAGACCTTCCTTCTTTGCTGTATGGAGTGAAAGTTAGAGCACAGTCTTATGACACTTGGGTCAGTAGAGTTACAGAAGCTCTATCTGCCAACCTCAACCACAAAAAAGGTTAGACTTCCGTTCTTTGTTGCAGGGTTGAAAGGCATCCTACTTATTCTTTTTTTTTTTTTTTTGCGTTTGAAATTAAACTAGCCTGTTGGAACCTTGATGTAAGGGTTTGGAAGCAGTCTGAAATGTCTTTTGTTTCTACATTCAAACTATATGCTGTCATTACAGATGTAATTGAGTTGAGAGTGATGTTGGAAGATGCTGAAGACAGGAAATATCCAGAAAATGATCTCTTCCGTAAGCTCAGAGATGCTGTGAAAGAAGCAGAGACCTGTGCTTCAGTAGCACAGCTGCTTCTGAGCAAAAAGCAAAAACACAGGTAGGGCAGATTTTTTTTATAGTTTTTATCTATTTTGTTACCTTGTTGGACCTGGAAATGTAAGAAAACTGAGTTCTCGCCGTCTACTAATTACTTCTGGTGTTCCTCTTTTGGTGCTGTGACTCACTGAGAGATTGGGGAGACATACAGTTATAACAAAGGTCCGAAAAGCAGACTTGGAATGCATTAAACATACTTTTTTTGAGCTGATATATGTACTGAAATGTGAAATCCTTTGGAAAAATTGTTTGATCTCTGATCAGGCATTTGTTTGAATGTATGGGAGAGTTGTAGGAAAAGACAGCTGGAGGAAAAAATGCAATGAAAGTAAGTCTTGACATGAATGTTTATATATTAGTCAGCATGGCTAAGTATATAGCTTAAATAAAAAATGAGTTGATAAAGCTGCTTTAGGAAAGAAAATCTGTTAAAACGTTGTAGTGCAAAGTCAAGTGCATGAAAACTAGGAAACAGCAATTATGGTTGGTGAGGCAAACTTAGTTATATCTTCTGGTACAGCATTTCTCAAAAATGTTTGATTTTTGCCAGCTGCTTACAAGTAAATTGCAGAATGCATTGTGATGCTGGTGGACTTACTGGAAGATGAAGAGGAAATGTCTTGCCAGCAGTGACTAGGAGGGTGGATCATGGGGAGCAAAGCAGTGCAGAGACAAAAACTGAGTCTAGTTGAAGCCAGTTTTTCACTTCTTGACAAGAACCACGTGAAGCAGTGATGTATGGCTGAACAGTAGTGTCTTTTCTTGCTATCTTCTGGCTTCCTTAGCTCTTTGCATTGCCTGCCTTGCAGGCAGTATGACCCTCAGGATGTTGTTCTGTTCCCCTAGTACTTCTTCAGCATTCTCCTTTTTGCATATACAGTTTTTGGTGTTAAGCTTAAAGCTTCTTTAAGGAATGGGGTGAAAAGTAATTACTTAGCTAGCTGTAGTATCCTACTTTCCTACACAGGGCATAATGCAGAGTTCAAATGCAAGCCATGATGATGAAATGTTATACCTGTTAGATCCAGTTACACTTCTCAACGGACATGCCTTAAGTTAATTAGTGAATTTCCAGGGTTTTCTCAAGAAGTAGGAGAGAGAGACAGAACTGACAACTTTCAATGATGTATCTGAACTAGAAATTAATCCCGTGGGGCAAAGAAAGAAACTTGTGCATTCTAAGATCTGTTGAATGCTAAATCATAATATGATCTAAAAGAGTGGTTTGAGAATTTTTCAGAAGCAAAGATTTTAAATCCTCCTCAAACAATGCTAGGAAATCTAAATCCGAAATCACCTTCAACTTGTTCTTTAACACTTGTATTCATATTTAATACAATGAGAAGGATCACATTTACTCTAAGGATAAGGTTTAGAAATACATTAAAAATGAGTGCCGAAACAGAACGGCTTGGCAGAAAATACAGCGGCAGTAAATTTGTGATCCAGATGTAGGTTATGACACTGCACCTATTTTTTGGTTTTACATATAGTCAGATGACATAGAGCAATGGAGATGGCTTCAATATACCCCTGTTTTCTCTCCCCCTTATTAATGCTGAAAGTTGTGAGGTCTTACAGGCAGGGATAGGTGAATGTATGGCATATAGTGCTGTAGCAGTCTATGGCTGTGCTAGGGTTGGAGTGCCTGGGGTGGGTCCAAGTGCAGCTATCATCCCTTCTCACTGTCTGTTATAGCAAATCAAAGCCTGCAGTGTTCTTTTTTTCTCTGACTTTCACATAGTGTAATTATATTTGATGATTCATCTATATTTTCTTTAAGTCCACAGGATGAAAGATTTAATTTAGTTCTTATTTAATGTGATAAAATGTACATTGATTAGCAGGAGCAGCTCTTCAGTGTTTAAAATCTGTCCTGCTCATGAGATTGCTGTGCCTGCAGTGATATTTATACCAAATATTTCATTAGTGCGGTGACGCTTAACTCTTTTCCTGCATTCAGTGGGCTTGTAATACTTGCTTCGAGTGGTTCTTAATGGAAGTGTCTTTGCAGGACACGTCCTACACAGTAGCAGTCTTTTTCTTTTGCAAGTTTCAGTGGTTCTCTGCCTGCAAGTGAGACAGCTCTAGCAAACAAGATTTCTTTTCACAGCTTGTTGCTGTTGTATATCGAAGACCTCTTACCGGTGCCTGTCATGGTCGTTAACTGCTTGAGCAAGTACAGATCTTCACATGGTTCTTGTGAACAGTCCCGTCTGTCGAGTTGACCAGAAAGGGAGGATCACTGCTAAAATTAGTTCCTTGGAAATGGGTTCCCCTATCAACTTAAAGATAGAGAGTCCATGTTACCTTTTTTCCTTTAAATATTTTAACCCCTGTGGTTTCCTCCATGTTATTCTCAACACTGCTCTGTCTCTTGATCAAAATCTAAATTGATGACAGAGGTTCCCCAGAAGCTGTGGTATCAGTAATAATGTTTAACTCCATACTCTTCACTTCCTGAAGCAATTCTTGGTTCCCACAGATTTGTTACCAGTATCCTTTTAGGTAGATGTGTCCCTTATTAGCAGTGCTGAGCTGCTTGTTTTAAATATTAAGCCTGCTGAGACTTGTTCTGTTTCAGTATTTTTGGAAGAGGCTTCTATGTTTGAATAATGAGCTTCTTTGGTGTTTGATTTTTACCATATTCTCATCCATGTGATGTAGACTCTTAGGGAAACAGTTTCTGCTTTGGAAGTGCCTTCCAGTATATGGAAGATCTTGTAGATCTTGTGCTTCAGAGCAGTCTTGCTTTTTGTTTCTGTTTTCATAAATTCCTGTCTTTGTCCCTGTTACCTTTGTCTGATCAGCCTTAGTAAGTTTTGAAGGAATTTCCCCTTTTATTTCCTTTTCTTTCTCTTTAGTCGCATTTGAGGCATCTTGTATGACTTTGTATTTGAGAGCTTGAGACTGTGTACGGTTTGTGTAGCTTAGTGTAGTTTGTTCAGTGTTTCTTTTCTTTACCTGTTTCAACCTGTACTATTTTGTACCCAATCCATTTGCTTACGCAAGGAGCAACTGGAATTCTATCAGCCTTGCTTGCCCTGGTCATGATATGGAGCCGTGGCCAATATTTTACCTGAAATAATCTCGGGTTTCTGAAGAGTTGAGCATTTCTACTGGAAAAAAGAAACAGCACAAAAAACCCTGAACTCTTCACGCTGCTTTTGTTTGTTTAGTTGGAGCGAACCCAATTTGAAAGTCAAAGAGTAGGGTAAATTCTCTTTATTGCTGAGAGTTTACATTAAGTCTAGATTTCAAGGGTTTTTAATTCTTGCAAAGATGGGTTTCTTTGATTTGGCCTTTTTTTCTTGGGGTTCTCAAGTGATCTTGATACACTTCTGTTAGTGGGAGTAAACCCATGCATCATCGTTATTGTGTCTTTCATATAATGTTTTCTTGTGTTTACTCATTCAGCAGACAGAGCCAAGATAGTGGAAGGACACGGACCAAGCTGACTATGGAGGAGCTGAAAGCATTTGTACATCAGTTATTTAGCTTGCCCTGTGTTATCAGCCAGGCCCGACAAGTAAAGGTAAGTTTACATCCGTTCTTTGAATATACTGTGTTGTGCTCTTTTTCTGGACTTCTTTTTGTCTGCTAGCTTTGGTTTTCATGTTTTGTTTATTTTGTATGTGTGTTTTGTTTGGTTGCTTTTTGTTAGTTTAACATAATTTTGCCTAGTGTACAGGACTTCAGCTTTTACTGTAAAGCAGATGGCTGCTTCATAGTGGTATTTGTAGCTTCAAGAGAGAAAATACTCTGGATTCATCTAGATCAGTGTCCTCCTACTTTAAGTAATCTTACTATTGTCATTGTAGTTTTGCTGATTAGATGGCAAAATGTATCCATGATGGGATTAATGGTAACGTGTAATTCCTGCTTATTTTCCTGCTCACTTACAAGCACACATCTGAGTGGGCAAAGATGGTGTTTGTACTATGATAGTATGCTCATGTAGTCATAACAGCTTAATACGTAGGGCTCAGTGTTGTTGCCTAAGCATGGATGTCTAGTGCCCTGTGAGTGGGTCAGACCTATGCCATCTGGCCTTCATTCCCGTTCTGAAAGAATACCGTAGATCTTGTGTGGCTGTCTCAGACAGGGTTGTAGCATATGACAGACAGCATGTAGGCTGCTGAACCCCTAAGTGTTTTGTGTGAATATACATGCACTTTTCAAGATGCCTGTTACGATGGGTGCAGTCAGATGTGGTGGTTTCATGGTTAAACCAAGAGAAAAGATCGCTTCCATCTGTCACTGACCAAGCAGCCCAATTTTATCTCAGTGAACCAGTTGCTTTTATTCCAGCATCATTAAAGCTATCTATAGCAGTGACATTTCCTGTTAAATCCTACCCTTCGTATGTTTTTGCAGAAACTTTAGAAGGATATATTGGTGTGCTTCTTTAGGAGAGCAGGAAGGCAGTAGTACGTAGGCAATTTTGCACTTGAATCTGTAAATCTTTTTCAGCCTTTGCTTTCCAGGTTTCAGTCCCCTTAATCTGTATGCATGGCCTGTACTTCTTGTCCTTCATACATTTCTTTGCACCTGTCTTTGAGTGAATCTAGACTAATAAGTGATCCAGATCATACTGATTCCCCTGGCTGTCATTATCGTTTATCACTCTGGCAGTTTGTATTACAGCAGGAGTTTTCAGCAGTAATCTTAATTTGTTTCTGTATGTCTGATGAAATGTTAAATACTGTTTGGCCTGCTAAGCAACCTCTGGGAAAACTCTTCAGGAATCCTTAGTAAATATTTTTTTTCCATCTTGAGAAATAGTTCTCGATGTATGTCAACCATTTATTAACCCGTGTTTTCTGTTGATACAGTTTTAAGAAGAATGTTGTATACTGCTAAATTGAGGTCCCAGAGTTCTAAACGTCACCGTATGTGCAGCTACCTCTATAAGCAAACACGTAGTAGAGGAATTTAATATTGTGCTTTCTTCCCATCTATGTGATATTGGCACATTGTTGTTGAAAACAAGTACCTTCAGTAAACTCTCTAGGATTGCAGGATACAGATTATCCAGGCCTGCTGACTCTAATCTTTATCCTTCTAAGATGTTCTTTAACATGCTTCCCAGAGGTTAATTGAGTGGAAAGTATATGATAGGAAGATCTTTCCAAATATTTACTAAGTATTTTCTTTTCTGCCTCATGAAATTTTATCATCATACATTAATGGACCTGTGAGACTGTTAAGAGTTCATTAATTCTAGTGCATTTGATTCTAATGTATTTAAAACCTGCTTCATATTAAGGCACTGTCCATAGACGACAGAGCTGAAGACATCTTTTAGATTCTTTGCCAGTTTTCCAATTGCTTATTATATAGCAGTTGTTTTGTGGCATCTATTTTCTGGGTGGCTTAAGACTTTCTGGTCTTTTAATAGACTCTTAGCAGTTTTTATTTATATTTTGTCAGAATATTTTCTCCTAGCTGGGATGGTGTCTCTTTGTTTTCTGTTCTTAAATAGCCTTAGAAAACTAATTGTGTTGAAGTACACTGTGTGCGTGTGTAAGTTCCTGAGGCTTCAGCAGTTTGTAACTAGTAAAATTGCTTAATCTTGTAGTCTTGCCGATTAAAAGTCATAGTCTTAGTTCTTGAATGAAGTCAGATAGCGATCACTTATGCCTATGTACTCACTAACTTTGAGCGTGGTTTTTGAATACGATTATCCATCATAATGAATTAGATTGGATGATGAGTATTTTCTAACACAAAAGACTTGGTAATTACTAGACTGTAATAATGTACTGTTGTTGCTATGAAGCATTCAGCATCCGTTTTCTATATTAAAAGCCCCTGTAATGTTTTTTTTGTAAATGTCTTTGGTTTCTAGGCAATCATGAAAAGCAGCATCGAATGAGAAGGGCAGTAAGCATAGGCATAGGAAATGAGGGCTTTGTTTCTCACTGTGACAGTGTCTTGCATCAGTAGCATCTGACCTTTTTTAAAGAGATTCAGGAGTGAATCAATCAAGTATACAGGTTAAATGTCCTTGAATAAATCTCCCACGGAGATCTTCCTCTGATTCTTGATTTTTTTTTTCACTGCGGTTCCAAAACATGGGAATATGAACAAATACAGCAATGTGGTTAGATTTTTGTGAAATTCTCCTTTCATTGGAGGGTGTTTGCATTTTCATACCTTTACTTTTTAAGCCAAAACCCTGTTGTGTTTCAGTGGTGAGCGTGCTTTAGAAAACGATAGTTGTAAAGTTGACTGTTGTTCTTTTAATGCTCCTTCAACTCTGGTTTGTTCTTTTCCCTTAGCATGTTCTGTTCTGTGTTGTCAGCATTAGTGTAATGCCTCCAACAACTAATTAAAAGGATGACATCTTTGCGGAAGTCTCTCCTCAGTTATTGTTGTAACTAATACGTGTAATAAATGAAATAGTCCCTATGTCAGACTCATTGGCTTCTGATAGAACAGTTGACATTGTGTGTAAAAGCTTTGAGCAACAATGTGATGATCACATACAAACTCACATCTGACTGATCCTACAGCCAACTTCGTTTTGATTCTATGGATGTTTTTTTCTAAACACTTTTTACTGTATGTTACTCCAGAATCTACTTGATGATGTAGAAGAATTTCATGAGCGTGCTCAAGAAGCCATGATGGATGAGGTCCCGGACTCATCGAAGCTGCAGGAGTTGATAGACATGGGCTCTGGCCTTTATGTAGAACTTCCTGAACTGCCAAGGCTGAAGCAGGAACTGCAGCAGGCACGGTGGCTGGATGAAGTGAGGTCCACCCTCTTGGATCCCCAAAGGGTCACCCTAGATGTGATGAAGAAGCTGATTGACTCAGGCGTGGGCTTGGCACCACATCATGCTGTAGAGAAAGCCATGGCTGAGCTTCAGGAGTTACTCACTGTTTCGGAGAGGTGGGAGGAGAAAGCCAAGGTCTGCCTGCAGGCCAGGTGAGTGTTCCTCTGCAAACTGTTCTTACGGGTCACACACTTAAGGGATTCTCAGCCTTTGTTGAGGAGTTGTGGTGAAAAGCGGTGGTTTTGAAGATGTATTCTACTTCTGTCATTGCCCAAGAATTGGGTTTGAGGTTCTTGGTGAGTTGCAGGAGGGCTTACTGCCTTTTGTATTGTACAGTGGCTAGAAGGTGTGAGTATTGTTGCTATCTTTGCTATTTACTTGTCTGCCCCTAAACAAGCAAACAAACAAATGCTCAGTATGGTGAACAGCACCTTTCTCAATGTTAAGGATTTCTGATGCTGTGCCCCTGGTGATGGACTTCAGATGATCAAGTTCAGCTTTCTGACCTTTGCTGTTACTTGGTATCCAGTAGCACCCTCCAAGAATAGAGCCATTATATATCTTATGCTGCTACACATAGTGATGAAGTGTCATCACCAGCCTATCAAATTTGTGGCTTTAGATAGCTGGCATTTTGAGAGAAGGGTGGAATTAAATTTTTTGGTTTTTTGTTTTTTTACTCTAGACCACGCCAAAGTATGATGGCTCTGGAGGGCATCGTGAATGAAGCAAAGAACATCCCTGCTTACCTGCCCAATGTGTTGGCACTGAAAGAAGCCCTGCAGCGGGCTAGAGATTGGACAGCCAAAGTGGAAGCCATTCAGGTAGGGGTTACAGCAAAAACTGGACCCTTCTGTTTGCATCCTTTTGTTTAGACATGCTCTTTATTCCGAGCCCCTCTACCCACAGATATGACCCAAAGGGAACCCTTACTGTAGTTGTTGAATGTACTTGTCATAGATGATGTGTTTGAATTCCTTTTCTTCTTTTTGTGCAACTGTTTCCCCATTCACTGTCCCATTTTTACTTCCCTTCCTCTTGCCCATTTCATAGGAGATGTAAAAACTGACAATTTTGTTACGATAGTAATGTAACTCTAGAGGACTGTTATTTATTATTACTGTTCTATGTACTATCAGTGGAAATAGTTGCTGTGGTGGAGAATGTTCTCCTCAAAGGCCTTTAGTTTTGGAGTTGGCAATGGAAACGTTTTGGTTTTTTTCTCCACAATGTGTTGAATAATTTTTTTTGTCTGAGATGTAACAACACTGATAGCTGTAATGTTTTTGTCTGAAATAGATTGAAGTTAGTTATTAGTTCAGTAGAGTCCCCCTTTTCTATTGCCCTACTCAGATAGCATGGACTGATATTGATGCGGTTTCTGTGATATTCAGGGTATTAATCTCTGGACTGCAGCTGCTTTTCTTGTATCAAGTATTTGTTGAGAACTGAAGTGAGAGTCTCAATTGACTTTACATCAGCCCCTGTAGAACTCTCAGATATGTAGCTTGCTGTTGAGCAGGTAGGATTTAAGACTGCCAGCTAGAAATGAAATGTCTTACTCCCTAAGCCAGTTGGCCACATCAGAATAGATCTTAAAGTAGAAACTTTATGAGAGAGAGTTTTAAAAATGGCAGTAAGAATGGAACGCTGCTCTCCTTTCTGTTCAGTTCCTGTTTTTGTCACTGACTGGAATGGTATATGGCTTGAAATCAAACTGGCCACTGACACAGTGGTGCAATCTTTGACTCGGGGAATTTTCTCTTACCCCAGAATGGGAACAACTATGCCTACCTGGAGCAACTGGAGAACCTGTCTGCCAAAGGCCGCCCAATACCAGTGCGCCTTGATGCCTTGCCACAGCTGGAGTCACAGGTAGCTGCTGCGCGGGCTTGGAGAGAGCGCACAGGAAGGACCTTCCTGAAGAAGAACTCAAGCTACAGTCTGTTACAGGTAAGCAGTGTCAGACTTCAGAAATGGATCTTAATGCTCTTCTGCAGTCTGGAAGACGCAACAGATTATCTAACCCCATTTGACAATAGAATGTAATAAGCTTCAGCTGAACTCGGGTGAAAAGAACAAAAAAGACAAGTCTGTGTTTGGCTATGCTTGTTTTGTGTATAAGCAACCTCAACTGCTGCTTTTTAAGAAACAGCTTAAACCTCTAATTCTTGGCAGTAACAGTGTAAGTTTTCTTGGTTACAGGTTCTGAGTCCTCGCACTGATATTGGTGTTTATGGAAGCAGTAAGAACAGACGGAAGAGGGCAAAGGAGTTAATGGAGAAGGAGAAGGAAAAAGATCTTGATTTGGAATCCCTAAGCGAGCTGGAGGATGGGCTGGAGGAGGCCAGAGACACTGCAGCTGTGGTAAGGAGCAATGAAAGGTAGTGTCTCCTGATACATGGATTTAACTTCTCTAATCTGTGTAGAAATCTTATGGGAAATCTGATAAATTTATTTTGCTGAAACAAATATCTAACAATATTGGTACAGTAATATAGTTTGGTTTTTTTGCAGTGGAAGTAGAGGGAAGTACAGTTCAGCAAATAAGTACAATTATATAATATGTGTCTGGCTATGTAAATGGCTTGAATGCTCTTGGTCTAATAATGCGTGACTGTTCTTCTAATATTCTGATAGGATTTCAATACATGTAAAATGAGATGCAACTCTTAAGCAGTACCCAGCACACTACTATTCGTTACATTTATGCAGTATACTAAATTAAGTAAATCCTATTTCGGGTTGTTTCGGCAATCACTCCTTTGATTCTTAAGATTTGATGGTAGTCATTTACTGACATGGGTCAACAGATTTTAAGTGTTGACCTTAGGCATTGACTGCCATAGTGTAGAAAGTCTTTTTATCTAAGCATTGTCCTTCCTTGTTCTTACATGATGAACATTCGAGGGCTATCTGTAAGGTTTCATCCTGGAAACTGGGTAGGAAACAGTGTTACGTTTGTTCTTTGTTGGCAGGATATTGATGCAGCTTATCAGAAGAACTTGCTGTCATCTGGCTGCCCTTCCTCCACAAACAAAGAAAAATACATGCAGAATCTTTAATATGGCTTATATACAGCCAATTATATCTTAGTATGCTTCATTATATTTATTTGAATAGAGACACTGAGGAAATAGAAGTTACTTTGGGAAGATGAACTGTCACTCAGAAGTTCCTGCTGCTGTCAGCATTTAAACAATATGTTTCTCTTGTGTTCTTACAATGGATTTAATTATGAATTTCAGCAATTTTTTAAACAGAGAACATTAATATTTGTACAGTGGTTCTGTCAGGAGGACATGGAGGAGCAATATGCAGTTGAGGAGGAATTTTAACTGAAGTTTTTAATAGGTTGCACAATCTCATACTTTTGGGCTGGTTTAACTAAGAAGATCTCCTCATGTTTTCTTCTTTTTCTGTGCTGCGTGTGATTTCTTCTAGCTGTGAAGGTCATGAACTGTTTCTGTCTTTGGATAGGTGGCCATATTCAAGGAGCGGGAACAGAAGGAGATTGAAGCCATGCACACTCTCAGAGCAGCTAACCTGGCCAAGATGACTATGGTGGATCGTATAGAAGAAGTCAAGTTCTGTGTCTGCCGCAAAACAGCTAGTGGATTCATGCTGCAGTGTGAGCTGTGCAAAGACTGGTTTCATAGCAGCTGCGTGCCTCTCCCCAAAACAAGTTCTCAGAAGAAGGGCTCTAGTTGGCAGGCCAAAGAAGTGAAGTTTTTGTGTCCACTTTGCATGCGTTCTCGAAGGCCGCGTCTTGAGACGATACTGTCTCTGCTCGTGTCCCTGCAGAAGCTGCCTGTACGGCTGCCAGAAGGGGAGGCATTGCAGTGCTTGACAGAACGTGCCATGAGTTGGCAGGATCGAGCACGACAAGCTTTGGCTACCGATGAGTTGTCCTCTGCTTTGGCTAAGCTTTCTGTGCTCAGCCAGCGAATGGTGGAGCAGGCAGCACGAGAGAAAACAGAGAAAATAATCAGTGCAGAGCTACAGAAGGCAGCAGCCAACCCAGATCTGCAGGTAGGGGTGTGAATATCGTATGCACTGTGCTAGTCATTCTTCATTGTGTCAAAATGCCTTACCTTTCTTGAAGAAGCTTGGAGGGGAGAGAGCGGTTAGCCTGAGAATTCTAGTGTTTAGGCAGCTGTTAGTTTCAGGCTGCTATGGGCTTTTCTGGCAACAGGTCTATTACTTTGAACTCGTTGTCAGCAGCAACTGCTGAAGCATAAGGGACACTGGTTCAAATGCTAAAGCCAGCTAATGGCCTGACGATTTTTAAAGTAGTGGCTACTTTGGTGTCCAAGTTCCATCTACCCTCTGACAGAACCAAAAGTATCTATATTTGTAAGTTCTAATGGATTTCATTCTTGGGACTTTTGGTATCTTAGGAAACTTTATCAAGGACAGGGAATCACTGGTACTTTTTGCAGTTGCTTGCTCATCTTGAGATCACGATCAGTAATCGGTCTTGGAAAAAAAGCCAGATGCTGTGGTGAAGAAATTTGTACAGCTCTGTCATGGTATAATTTGGTACCAATGAACAACAGTAGCTAGATCTTCCTAGTCAGTGTTACTCAAAAACTTGG
>PPHD01000672.1:0-22500 GCA_002909625.1 Bambusicola thoracicus
GAGGGCGGGCGCGGGCGGAGGCTCCGGCCAACCGGCGCTAGCGCAGCGGCGGCGTGCCTGCCCGCCCCCGCGGAGCCCCCGCCTCCCCGGCTGGAAAACTTGTGATTGGGCCGTTCGAACGGTCACGTGGCCGGGGCGAAAGCCGCTCCGGCCCCGCCCCTTCCGTTGCTATGGAAGCGCCCGGGAGGAGGCCTCGCGTCCCTTCCGCGCCGCCCCCGAGCCGAGCCCGCGGGAGCGGCCGTGGGCACCGCGTGGCAGCGCCCGGAGCGTGGGCAGCGGGCTTCCCGGGGAGCTGGGAAGGTTTCGGACGGCTGGGCTGTAGGGGACGTCGCTTTGGAACGAGGGGTGCCCGGCTTTACGAAGTTCGGTTCTCGGCTCTATTGCAAATACGCGCGTGGCTGTCACAGATGTGACGTACGCACATAGTGCGTGCAACGGCTCGTGCTCCACGGGCTTACCTTCGGATCCCTGCCGCACCCCGGGCTCACTTACCTGCACGGCCACGTGCCGTTGCGCTGTGAGCGATGCCCCTCGCTGTGAGGTGTCACTGCACTCCCACGGACGCTCGGTTCGATGCTGGGCTGCCCCCGCAGCAATTGCAACGGTGCTCAGGGTGGGATGGGCTGTCTGTGACGGGCAGCTCCAGCTACGAGAAGTCACGTGCAAACTAAAACCTCATCTTCGCCTCTTTGACGCTTTGTGGATGTACGGCTGACAGCTCAGGATCAAAAGAGCTCTACATTTTCCTGCTCAGCCCCGCTGCTCTACTCTCAGTCACGGCTGACATCACCACATCACCTTCCCTCAGCGCCACCGCTCCGACGTCTCCCGTTTGATGTGGGCCCCTCACCACGTCCCGTGGCGGATGTTTACCCGCTGTGGGCTGTTTCTGGTTGAACGACACGCTCGCTGCCCCTCAAGTAGTTAGCACACGTGTTCAAATTCTCATCATCTTCCATCTTGATTACCGTGGCATTTTCTGGTATGAACAATTAATTGGTGTCATCCAGCTTTATTGAAACTGCTGCTCCAAAGAGCTGTTCTATTCTCGTTATTTTGAGTATTTTGCAAGCCGGCTTGCATTTGTCCACCGAGTGCGAGGCTTCACAGACAGACAGACGTGCTCCGGTTGAGGCGCACAGCCATGCAGAGGCGGTTCGGTCGCGGCTTTGGCCCGCACTCATCGCCAGCACAGAACAGCGCCGCAGCCGGTCGCGGCCGATGCCCCACCGCGTGCTGCCGTGTGCGGGGAGGAGGGCCGGCTTCAAATCCTGACAGGAAGGAATGCGTGCCCAGTGCTGCTCGGCTAAAAAAAAACCAGAGAATTGGGAAATGGAATCGGTGCCGTCGGTCAGCTGTGCACTGCGGATCTCCACCCGGAGCCACGGCAGCTCGAATTGTCACCAGTTTTCTTCACTAAAAATTTACAAGGCTGTTTCAAGGGACTTTTTGTGTTTCTATTCGAAGAGTCACTAACCGCACGTTTAATCACATTTATGAACGCGTCACTGCGACATCTCTGAACGCTCCGTAACGCATTCGGCGTGGAACGAGGGCCGGCGCTGTGCCTCGGCCCCGTTTTTACCACAGCACTCCGCGCCGCCTCGCCGCGCGTCACGACAGAGACGCTCCCGCGCCGGGCAGCCCGCGACAGCGCCGCGGGAACGGAGCCCGCCACAGCTCTGCGCACGCGCGTGACGGAGCAGCCGCCGCGGCGCTACTTCCGGGGGCGGCGCTTCCGGGTCGCGGCGCGGCCCTGCTTTCTCGCTGCCGCGGCGTTCCCCGGCCCCGGAAGCGCTGCCCGGCCCGCCGGCGGTGGGAGGCGGTGCCCGGCCCGGCTCCGCGTAGCGCCGCAGCCCGTAAGTGTGGAGGGGAACGGGACCCTCGGGCGGGCTGCGCGGGGCGTGCCCGGTGCCACCCGCACGGTATCCCTTCGGGCCACGGTCCGCGACTCGTTCCCTGAGGAGCCGCCCGCTGCCGCCCCGTGCCCCGGCCGCCCGTGCGGAGCGGAGGAGGCGCGGTCCGTGTGGGCGGGAGCGGCTCGCGTTCCGCAGCTCCGTTTGCGTGGCTGTGGGGCGAGGCTCGCGCCTGACCCCGTTCCTCCCCTGCTGGCGGGGCGCGGTGCTGCGGGAGCTCGGCTCTGCCCGCCCGGAGGTGCGGATGCCGGCGCGGGCTGCGGGCCCGGGGTGCGTGCACGGCCGCAGTTAAATTCTCTCACTCGTGTTGTTCTGCTGTTTGGTTTTTTTTTTTTCGAATTCAAAGTATATCTGTTCGTGGACGCTTTATTTGGATTAGATTTAGAAAAATGATGTCGCTGTTTGTATATAGATTTCTACAGAAAGAATTCAAGTGGTGAAGGAGAAGCAGCTTGTTTACTCAATGTGAAGTGCAAGCAGTTTGGCAGAGTGAGGGATATGTTACTCTGTCTGTATCGCTGATGTTTTCAAACTGCTGGAGGCGTTTGAGAATTAGATCAATGCATATGCCACTGAGAGGCCCTTTACTCTAGCCAAGGGGACAAGAACACAGGGAGCAGGCTGCTTGCTGTAGGGCAGGACAAGCTCAGCACCTCCTCAGGGCAGGAGTAGGGGCACGTGGGATGTGTAGGGCTCGGGCTGCCCTATGAGTCCTCTCTAGAATGGCAGGCAGCAACGGCCTGATGCCTCAGGTTGGAATACAGAGACAACGCTGGTCCTGGGACACAATGCACTATTGCAGCAGCATCAGCGCTGCAACCGGTTGTCTTTTGGTGCCAGGTAATTCATTGCTTTGACACTGCATTGTGTTTGAGATGCACCTTGCAGTGACTTTAATGTCTTATGTTTTGCTAGCGTCAGTTCTCTGTCAGAAGGGACCAAATGAGGGTTTTCTGTTGAACAAAACCACTCACAAAGATCCGAGTATGCATTTTAATATTAATTGTGAATGCATTGAGAAGCTTCATTAAACTGTGATACCTAGCTGCTGTCTGTGAGTTCATTTTCTTGTAAAAGACAATGCAGGGGTAATCTCTACCTTATTTCTAAATCAGTTATTCCAAAAGCAAAACAAAATTCCTGTGTTTTGAGTGTCTTGGCAGCCATTGAGGGAGAAAGACCGTAAGTTTGACAAAAGAAAAGTTGAAAGCCAGAGAAAGTGGAGGTTCATCTATTGCTGAATGAATGTGTTCAGTTACATTTGTCATGAAAACTTGATTTCTTGGGGGTGTTAGCATTTTGGTAGTCTGAGGTCTTATATTTCCAGGACTGAAATGCCCTGTTTTGTTGAAAAGCTATGTCTGAAAAACTGAAACTGGATCTGAAACTGTAGCAGATACTTGGAAGGGAAATACTGCCTTCAGTTAGAAATGGAGTGATATAGTTACATAGCAGCGTAAAAGCTTTGAGAATAGGCTGGCGAATGGGTTCCAGTAGAGGCAGGTGGGTTTTGTGCAATGGGTCCCTGCTGGGTTCCAGCTGCATGAGCCCAACTGCAGGCTGACATCAGGGAGCAGCAGGCGTGTCTGCTGCTGAGGCTCTCAGTGGATCCTGCAGGCTGTTATAGGTACAGCGCAGCTCAGGTCTTTGTCCTGGGTCTGGAGCATTATCTGTAGGGCTGCAGACCTCCATGTCCTTTAACAGCTTTGAGGCCAGTTCAGCTTCAGCGCCTCGGAACAGGCTTTGCAAAGCAGCTGTGTGAGTGAAGCACCGGCAGCTCACAAGTAATTCTGTAATTGAGCACTTTCCGTGCTCAGGAAAGTCCATTAAGTGCTGCATTCATTCACAGTAGTCTAAAGGAATAGAAGGTGGCCTTAAAAAGCCTCCTTCTATCTCTCTCAGTATTATAGAGGCCAAAAAACGGGAAAACGTTGAAGCTTTCTATTTTAGTCTTTGTTGCTAAAAATTGTAGTTTGTTAAAGTGTTTGAAACAGTTATGGGATTTTTAGGCTATTGAGTACTGTAGTGAAAGGAGCCAGAATGGAAACTGCAGTCTAACACTTGGGCAGTCTGAGCCTATGCTTTTAGCCAAGTGCTTGTAAGTAAATGTTATATTTGCTCATCATAGGAATATTAAAGATTAACAAATCATCGTTTAGGCAAGCAAGCAAGAAATCTTGGTTCCATGTAAAGTTGTTGTACATTGCTGAAAGTATTTCTTGTCAGTTCTCTTTGCAAGCAGATGTGGTCAGCATCACTGGCACAGGGGCTGCTCATCCTCATTTCTGGGGCAGGGTATTCATCCAGAATGAAAATAAAATGGAAATTGCAGTGTGATATTTAAAAGGTATTCTGGGCTTGTTTGTTTTTAAAATCAATAGTCGTAAGAGTGAATTCAAGCAGCTGTTTGTTCTTGTTGTTGTCCTGCTTTTTTTTTTTCTGGATGGTAGATTCTCCTGAACACGGGCTCTGAAATTGGGCAGCAGCGATTCCGGTGTGTTGGGCCCTCACAGTATGATGCTGTGCATGTAATGCGTGTGTCATTAGTGATGCTTGCTAGCCAGTATGAAGAAATAAGCGTAATCATAGACATTAAAAATCAAGCAAAGTGTTTGCACATATTTAGATTAGGCAAAAAAAATAAACAAAAAAAAAAAAAACCAGGCAAGATGCAGCTTTTCTAAACTGTTTCTATCCAAACCATTCAGTGCAGTATCAGAATGAAAAATGACAACACTTTGTCATCTGTTCAAATTGATATTGCACTCTTTGCAGTGACAGCTGAAAAGGCCCACAGGTGCCATATAAAGAGGTGACCATGTTGTCATATTTCATTTAGGCATCCCTCTGCAAAGCCATAATTACCTAATTAGGTTGTTAATTAGGAGATTAGCATTTCACTATATTGATAGAATGCTCTTTGCAGGCGCGATTCTAGTTACAGATTTGTCTGCCCTAATTTATAATCTCTGCATTTTTTATACTTATTTATTTGTGTAAAATCTTGATGCAAAGTAGCTCAGGTTAGCTGAGAATCAACTTGTTTGCAATTAAATGAAGATCTGACAAGATAAGGAAACAAACAGGTAAGTGTAGATTCTTTCCATATGGGCTCCAACGTTCTCTCTCTCCTTCCCTAAAGCTCTGTAACGAAAACATTGGATTCAGCGTAACTTGCATCCTGACTGGTTTGACAACAAAAATATAGGCAAGTTCCAAGCAGTTCATGCATATAGAAATAAATATCCAATGTCAGATTGATTTTCAGGTTGGAAAACTAACAATGAATTTTGTCAGAACTTGTGTGTAATGTATTGTTTTCTCATAACTTTCAAATTCCCATTTCACTTGCGAAAGAGCACCTCTTTAAATGACTTCAAATGATTATTTCCTTTTTAATGATAGGACGCAAAGCATGAATGACAGCTTCTCTAAGCAAGCATGCATTCTTAAATGCACTTGAGCTTTTATTGAAACATAGACTTGAATTTTCATGTATTACATTTCGCTTTCCTTTATCCTCCATGCACAGGAGTCTGGCATTCAAGGGTTTTCATTATTTGTACGGCTGCAAATGTAGATAGCCGGGACCATTCATGTAGCAATTGCAGACAGAAGTTAACTGTGAAATTATTTCATATAACCTGAATCATAAATTTTGAAGTATATTCACACTGTCCTATTCCAGCTTGTCACATGTAGGGAAAAATCAATTTTATTCTAATCTGCCCATTTTTTCATTAGTTTTTAAGATCACTTGAAAGGCCTGCGGTCAGAGAGGTGTGTAGTTCAGTGAATGTGGCAGCCCATGAGTGTGTAACATTGTGAGGTTCCTCCAGCGGTGCTCGGAGCGCATGGCTGATTGGTTCAGACCCACACTGTACCCTCCACAAGCTGCATTTTGGTTTGGAACGTTTTTGTTTGCGATGAGTAGGGTTTAACTGGTTATTACTTCCTCAAGGCAGGCGGTCAGCATAAGCATCTTTTCCATATGAGTTGCGGACCTGTGGAATTAGAAATAGGAAATATCCTTCTTCTGCTTCTCACTCTTACTCTTTGCTTTTTCAGTTTATTAATACACAATTCCTTGCAGGAGTTGGCAGGAGAAAGTTGTGCAGAACTTCCAGCTGCTTTCAGCCATTTGACCTGAAAAAGTTACCGTTGAGTTGGTAAAATTTCAAAGCTGTAGTTCTTTTCTGAAGCAGAAGAGTTTCTGCTGCTGACAGCTTTCTCCAATTTTTATAACTTATTGTAGATTACTTACAGGTCGAGGAGCAAATTTGCTCACATGTGATACCTGGAATTATGAAAGGCATAAATATAGAACTTTTCTGTGAGGAAAGTTTTTGCTGTGCTTTGGTCAGTGGCCGTGTGTCAGAGAGGTGCCGTTAGCTTGCAGCTTTAGGAGCAGTAACCGTGGGGATGAAGTTGGCAGTAAGTAGATCGTAGTTGGCTGAGCTGTAACTATGCATATTTTCTTCTCTAATCTCGGTAACCAGTTTGTGTGCTTGTGATACATCGGGCACATGTGCTGTGCTAAGACTGCATTGTGTGGGCCAATGTGTGTGTGATAAGGGGAACAACGTGCCAAAGTACAGCATCGAGCTGTAGTGCTCCTCAGCCCAGGATGGGGCCCTGGGCCATAGCTGCAGTCACTGCACGGTCTGTACTGCTCTAGCAATGCGTGAGCAGCCTGCAGCTCGGCAAGGGCAGCAGTGCAGCAGCCAGGAGCCAGCTGGGGGGGGGCCTCCTCTGCTCAGAGGAGGGAGGGGTTCCCCCTGACCTGGCTCTGTGTGTTGGAAACCAATGGTGATGTTCAATACAAGGTAACGATGCTTTCCCCAAAGTCAAGAAACCTGCATTTAGCAGTTATTTCATGCTCACGGTCAGACATTTGCTACGTGGGGAGATATGTGGGAGTTTGGGTGGGGGAAGAGGAAAGTGAGTATATCTGATTCTTATTCCAGAAAATACAGTGTGTCAGGAAAGCAGGAGGGCTCCCAAGAGGTGATACATTGTGGCAATGAAGTTTCCTCTCCAAATTCGGTTCATTCACCTGGGAGTGACCACAGGACCTCTGTGTGGGACCTTATGTCCCCTCCTGGAAGCAGGGTAGCTGTTTAAATGTCGTGCCTTACTTATTTACTGAATTATGAATGAGGTTGATCTGTATAACGGCTGTGCTTTGCTTGCCGCAAAAGTCTATAGATGTTGCAAATACAGCAGTGGGTTACTAGAAGAGGAACACATGGTCAAAGTAGACTGCGGTCCAGCTGCCTGGCCGCTCCACGTGCCCTCCGAGGGTGCCTGGCAGTGCAGCTCTGCCCAAGGCCTGGCTGCACACTGACAGTCTGTGCTGCTGCCGTGCGCTGAGCAGGAGCACCCTGCAGGCAGGTTGGATAACGTGTAGTAAGGGCAACAGATACATTACAAAGATCAAGAATGAAATGAGAGGCCGCTCTGGGTCCATCCCCCTGTGTGATGAATCACAGAAGGTGTTTGCTGATCGGTTGTATCTCATCATCCCACCAAACTGTATGTCGTACAGAAATGCTGTTAAGGCTGCGTAGGTTTCACATTGCTCCTTTCATTTTTAGTGTTTGCACAGAGTATGCTTGACAGCTGCCTGCGAAGTATTTTATTGAATAGCAGTGTAGTATTTAGATACTGCGAGCGTTTAAAAATAACACTGGCTTTTGTTGGCGATTGAAGAATGTGTAAATTGCTGGTGCGTGGAAAGTCCCTGACTTCTTTTCAGTTCAGCTCCTGCCTATGGGTGAGGTAACGGGCTGTGGGTGTGAGGAATGCAGAGAGGCGGTGTGCTGGCAACTCGTGGGAGCTCCAAAGATGGATCTGGTATCTAATGTTGATGAAATTGCATGGCAGTGTGAAGGTATTCATGTAAAAGCTTGCTAAGTTGAACTTTGCTTCTTTGAATTCTTTTGTCTTCGTTTCTCTGACCAGATCTGCACCATCTCGTTGTACTTTGCTTCTCTCCAAAGGAGGAACCAGTTAGAGCTGTGTAGGTAGCGAATGCTGAAGTATGGCAGAAAAATCTAAGCTGAATTTTGAGGGGGGTTTTGAGAACTGTTTACGTTAACTGGAATTTCTGTGAATACTTAATTATTATTGAAAAATAATTTTTACGTATCCTTTTGAAAATTCTGAAGAGGAAGGAGGGAAATGTGTATTCGTGTTTGGACTTTGAAACGGAATTTCTGGTAATTCTTTGCTGTTGCTGTTTGTGGGAGAAGCGGTTGTGTGTTTAAAATGGAAAGGAGGCTTGGCTAATTGAGCACGCTGACTGCTAATAGCGTGAAGTCGGGGTGCAGAGTATAAAGGTAAAAATCTCGCATCTGCTGTTACATGTTGTTAACTCCCTTAGCAGACGTTAAATCATTTCAAGTACAATAATAGTGTGGGAGGTACATTAACTAACCATTAACAATCTTATAAATACACAATTAACATGCCAACATTTATATGACACATTGATGGGGCAGCAGTAATTTTTGATTGGGAGTTTGTGGACCCTTCAGAAGCCTGAGGCAGTTGCTTATTTAAGCAAGTTCTTACTGCTCTCAGGTAAGCGTGGCCCTTTTCTAATAAGCAGTGTGTTAGGAATTATATTTAAACTACGTTCTCGGTGCACTTTTGGAACGTCTGCATGCTGTACTCAGCTGTGTCTGCAGCCTTGCGGTCGCATCGCCCCGGTCACGCAGCCAGAAGGCCTTTGGCACGTGCAGTACGGCAAGGAGACGGTCGCCTGAAGGTGGGATTTGTTTGCCTTGGGGCCTCTTGCTTTGAGGGCAGCGAGGAATCCTTCAGGGAGAGCAGGCCTACTTTTGTAATGGAAATAGTCAGAAAATGAAGAACAGAGCTCAGGCTGGGATGACCCACTATGAAACCACCATTCTTGAAGTGGATCTTAGCAAACCATGGAACTTTAGGAAATTGGAACAGAATTGAAATAATTCACTCTACGAAACTGAATCAGATTTTGTGCATCCAAAATATGAACCTTCTTGGTCAGTATTTGGGTGGTTTTTTGTTTGTTTTCTAAATGCTGTGTATGTTGTATTTCTAGGTACAGTGTCCATGCAACAAGATGGAGAGAAGATAGTACAGTGAAGTGGTGGTCTTGTGGGCAGAATGGCTTTCCTGGACAACCCAACAATTATACTTGCCCACATTCGGCAGTCACACGTGACAAGTGATGACACAGGGATGTGTGAAATGGTCCTGATAGATCATGATGTCGATCTAGAGAAGTTTAATCCCTCATCAACATATGGAGACAGTGCTTCAGAAACACAGGGAAGCAATGGTGAGACTCAGGGCTATGTATATTCCCAATCAGTCGACATTACCTCAAGCTGGGACTTTGGAATTAGAAGACGATCCAACACAGGTAAGTAATGTTTGCAGCTGAAACAGTGTTAACCTTTTAAATTCAGTTTCTATTAGTATTACGTGCATGGACAAATCATAGCATGACTAGCTAGATACCTGACAAACTTTCCCTTCTGTAATATAGAGCCCCTCTTTGTAGAATACGTGTTGTGATTCAGATACTTTGGTGTGCTGCCAACTGAGTTTTAGTTGCTGTTTTACTTAATCGCGTACAGCAGAGTGTTGAGGTAGGCAGCTTTACATACTGAAACAAATTGTGAAGACATCAGGTCTAAATCCAAAGTATGTGAGCAGTCTTTGGTATTTCTGTTGTTACTGTCCGGAGGGGTGTTAACTTTTGTACAAGGCGGTTCTTTTCTGAGAAAAATCTACCCTGGTGATGCATCAGATCTATGTGTTATGAAAGAAAAGAGTGGAGTTTGTGAGTCAGTGAAGTGAATGATTTGTCTATGGTTCTTTTTTACCTTCTGAAGTCTTATATCCAAGAAAAACATTGAGCTAGACAAAGTTAGCAAATTAGGAAGTTTAAGGTTGTATACCTTTTCAAAATAGGCTCCGTTTATTGTGAGCAGAAGAAAACTGTCCCATTTATCGGTAGGAGTATTCAGACTTTTGCTTATGCCCAAGGAATGCTACAAACAAAAACTACAATATTGAACACTTATGAAAAGGCTGATGTGGGGTGGTCGGTACTGATCTGTTTTTCTGTTGCAGTCTATCCTATTTTTTCCAAATTATTTCTGAAGGTATAACACCACCTAGAGCTCAGAAAAAACATCTGTGCTCAGCCTGAGAGGTAGAATGGCAGTAAGTATCTGACATTACCTTTTACAAATCTGTTGTCAAAAGTTGTGAGAAGACAGAGCGCTGGTCTCTTTTAATTGAGTTATACTTGGAGATAAGCTGGCGGTGTACCTGCAACTGGCTCAGAGGCACGGTGTAAAGTTTGTTGTTGTGCCAGACTGCCTGATGCTGTCCTTGAGGACTTGTTTAGCTCAGTGAAGGTACAGTTTATGAGGGAAGAGGAGCAAAGTTTCAAGATCTACAGTATTACTCCAATTTTTTTTTTTTTCCTCAAGTAGACTGAGGAAATAATCTCTATTTAAGTCATGGCTGGAAACCATGGAAGTTTTCAGTTGGTGGCATATTCTAAAATAAAGGTTTAAGAAGTTCAGTGGGGAGCCAGTTTTTGGAAATGAGTGCTATGTGTGTCCCAATGTTGAAGTTATCCCTTTGATTCGAAGGCGATGTGCAGTGGAGGACATTCATTAGGGCACTGCACGCTGTGTTTGGGGAGAACATAGATATCCTCTGCCATTGAGAGTTTCCTCCTTTTCTGCAGGAGCTGGCTGGGCCATAGGAGTCTCTGTCTCCAGACTCCGTCCCCACACTGCCTTAGCAGTGCCATACCCAGGAAAACAATCAATGCGGAGCTAGGCCTGTGCACGGTGTTATGTGAAGGGGGAAAGCAAATTTCCCCATCTGTGTGGCTAGAAACAAAGGCTCATCTAGCAGCTAATAGTTAATGAGGCAACATTTGGTCAGTGGCTTTTCTCATACAGAAAGCTTTCAAACTAACCTGCTTGTGAGAATAAACCTGTAATAACTTGAACTTTCAAAGTAGGTACAAATAATTCCATCTAATTTGGAGTTAAACAGAAATTATTGTTGTAGGATTGTTTTATAGCAACCGTGGATGGAAGAGCTGGATGGAATTAGTGCAGACAGTGGCTGTACGGTGGTACCCATGTTCTGACCCTCACTTGGTACGCTGACCTCCTGCAGGGGCACAGCGGGGCGGTCTGTCCCTGCAGCCAGGTCTGTGCTGTCACCACCCCATGGACCTGCACCATCCTCAGACAAGGGAGCAGCCCTCCCTGCAAGTCAGAATCCTCCTCTTTAATGAACTGATGACTGCAGTTACCACACACCATGAAAACACACATTGTTCTTATTTCTGTTCTGCGTGTTTTCCTTTATCTATTTTTTTTGCATGCAAATCTTATGGATATTTTATGATGGTCCGCTTAGACTGAAAGGGTTTCAGGTGGTGATTCTGAACTGCGGTCTGGATAATGGATAGAGGAGGAAGTAAGGAGGTTTATTTCAGAATAATCCACACTGCAATGTTGTTTTACCCAGTATTTGAATTGATTTGAATTGATGACTGGGAATATCACCTTCCTCACTTCTCACAGAGCTGCACAGAAGCATTTACGTGTTGGCCTCTTGTCTGTGGGAAGTAAGCAGTAAAGTCTCTCTTTGTGTCTGTGCCTTAAGCTGCTTGCTGCAACTTCACAGTATGGGAACTATTTGAATATTTTTTTCATCAGTTGCCAGGTTGAGAGTTGTTATGGGGGAAAAAATCACTTCAGCGTCCGTGGTTCTGTTCAAAGGCTAAATGTTGAAAATGGTAATGGTAATAATAGTAGAAGGCCTAGAAAATATTTAATATTTATTAACCTCTTGTTTTTAATTGGCGGAGTGGCTCAGGGAACTCAAACTGTATCTAAGAATTGTAATTTAGTATCTCAGAATCCCTTCCGAAAACGCATTTTAGTTAACGAATGAGCTCAATCCATCAGAATTGCTAATGTATCCAGCAGATTGTTTCCTTCCATGATCAACGCGATTAGTCCTCCTTCCCATTCCCATCTCCTTTCTTGCTCTGTAGCTCTGGTTGCTCCTTGGTGTTGCTGTGGGTCGCAGCCCCGGCTTTGGCCGCGCGTCTCCCAGGAGGGCCCTTGCAGTCAGTGGTGACCCTCAGCTCTGCGCTGCGCTGTGGGTGCTGTTCTGCCCAAGCTCGAGGCTTTTCTTCAGGCCCTGTTTTGAAGATGGAGTCAAAATATACCTAAAGAAATATTGTATTCATTTTAAGGTTTGACTAATGTTGTGAAGATACAAATCATTTATTTTACTACCTATAAACTGTTTCAGCATACTGAAGAAAAAGCTATGCTAATTTATATAGCTTTGACATTTTATAATTTTCATGATTTTTAGATAAAGGATTTTATATTTAAAACTTTAATAGTCTAGTCTGAGTTCATTTATCTTTAATTTTTGAAACGGGTAGAGTAATTCATAACAGTAATTTTATTCCTGTAATGTAATATTCACTTCAGTTCATTTGTGCATTAAAATTCCTTTAAGACCGTTATTAATGATTTATATAATGAAATGTCATATTAATCACAGAAGTTTTCACATTTTATTATTCTCTTCTATGTTAATACTATCTTTATGATCTCTATTAATGTTTTATATCCTCTAATTTCAATTATAAATCAAGAACATTTTCATGTTTTTGTTGGTATTTGCTTTTCAGGGGTGCCACCTTTAAAATTTTATGACTTTTTCTCCTACATATGCAATATAAAACATCTTTATTCATATAAAGGTAGTTAATTATGTCTTTGTTTGTAGTAAACTTTCATTGACAAACTTATAGTTATAATATTTCTTTTCAAGCTCAGAGACTGGAACGTCTGCGGAAAGAGAGACAAAATCAAATAAAATGCAAAAATGTGCAGTGGAAGGACAGAAACACTTCTTACTCAGGTAAAAAGAAAAGGCCTTCTATCTTCCTACTGTTTTTGTTTCTGCTTTTGATGGTTATAACATTTTCAGTTCATAATTTTCACTTCAGCTTTTGAAGCGTAGAGGGAAATGCTGGCGATTGTATTTGCCGTCCATTCTGCAGCTCTGCACGACCCGTGGTGTGTTGGTGGGGGGGACCACAGGCCTCCCATTTGTTTTCACGTGTGACAGGGCACTGCACATTGCTAATAAGGGCAAAACAGAGATTAGGTGTTTAAAACCTACTTGGGAGGTCTGAAATACGTGAAGTGGCTGCATGGTATCTTTGTGCAATGTAAGTTATTAATGCAGTGTTGTGGATTTCTGTTGTAACGTCATTATCTTTTGTTGTCTCAGTGAGCAAGAAATGGGAGTAGTAAGGCTCTCAGTATTACTGTGACACACTTCAGTAGTGGGATGTACTGTCTTTGCTGTATGGGTAGATGATGGGCAAGTGCCTGCATTCAAACTGCAGGATGATTATCTCCATGTAAGTTACGGCTTTCCAGCTGTTTCCAGAGGCATTTGGTGTGCCGAAATCTAAGGGTTTCTTAGAAATGGCCATCTAAGAACTTGTGATCATTTTTCTGGGTAAGGAGAAGTTGTGTATATACGTGGTCTTAAACATAAGAACAAATGCTGCCCTAGTTTATTTCACCTTTTCTTGGGAAAAAACAGTGTCATTAATTTCTCCAAGAACATGCTGCTTTGTTATTGATACAAAGTGAGTATTTCTGATTTGGATTATCCCATGCAGTTTGAACTGTAATGCTAGGAATGAAAACTCTGGGTTTTCTTGTTTCATAGCTCAGGCTAGTATCTATTCCTGCTGCATTTGACACACGTTCAAACTTCTGTGTGGTTTGTCATGCCTGCTTTGTTCAAAATTTGTGTATGCCTTCATGAGACTCCCCATGTAATCTCCTTAATTTTTTTTGCCTAAATCCATGTATCTTCCTGGCTGTTATTTGCAGAACCTTCTGCAGTTGTGTAATTCCTCTTTTAGAGGAGTGAACAAAGCTGCTCACATGAGCAACACAGTTGCACTAATCCTTAGTGCAGTGTTCAGCTATGTTTGATACCTCTATTAAGCATTCTAAAATGTTTTTGCCTTTCTACTTCTGTAAGCAGAGCAGTATGTATTAAAGTTTAATCTGCCATAATTTCTAGCTCTTTGCTCAATATGTTTTTAGTATTTGATCAGTGATGATAAAGTTCTTTTCCCTTTTAATCCCTAGTTTATGCTGTTTGGTATTGCTTTACGCTACGTTGCAGTCAGATACCAGTTTCCTGCTCTCCATTCTATGTGCTCCTTTTTGACATGGAGCATCATGCATAAGCACAATGCATCAACCAGTGACAGAAGAGGTGTCCCGTGCTGTAAAACTGTGCTGAGTCTTACACTGGTACTGCAGAAGCAGAGGGTGAGCAGCCCCTCCCAGCTGCAGATCAAATTTAAGTAAAAGATACATTATGTAAGAATTCCAGACACTTGGCTTTGTCTCTGGGATTCCTGGAGTTTCTTCACTTAACTGCATGAAGAGCAACATAGTAGAAAGAGACCAGGAAAAAGAGGAGCCCTTGAAATATGTCGGTTGCATCTTTCCTTATGTCCTATATCTGTTCTGGTCCTTGCATTTAACATTACTGATAAATACGTATGAAAGTAGTAACCATAGGTGTATCTGCTTCACACAGGAGGAATTTGGCTGTTTTCTTCTGCATGTGTTTATCTGAGCTCTAGACAATGTCATGCTTATGGCTGACACCCTGCTAGCTAAGAGGAAGCTGGAAGGTTGCTGGTTTCTACTGCTTTAGTCTGATAAAATCTCCGTAGATAACCCATCACAGAGATGCACTGCTGTACGAGGAAAATCTTGCAAGCATTTCCATTGCCCTGGAGATGGATTTATAGTCATAATTTGAGGCATTAGATGAAAGATTATCCTTTGGGATGAGGTAGAGAGAAGGTTGTAGTGGTTGGAAGACTTAGAAAAGAAACTGTCTGTGTTTGGAGCTGGTTAGGAGGTCAGCAGATACAGAGGTGCCCCAGGGGAAGCTGGCTGGCTGGAAGTAAAGTGTAACACAGCTGAGGTCTTTTTGTTTGGTTGTGCCACCAATTTGTGGCACCTTTATATGCATCAATACCTCTTCAGTAAAATGAAAATGTGGTCTCCGCTCCATGCCGTGTAGACAGAAGTCACATAGAGCTGAAAAAACACCATGACTCCGAGTAACAGCAGAGCTTACTTTCCGTTAAGAATTAAAAATTTCACAATTCAAGTTATTCAATGTAAAAAATGAGGTCTTTTCGCCTGAATGTTCTTGTGTTTTAAAATATGTTTTCTCCTAGGTTGAAGGGAATAATTGCAACTCTCTCAGTTGCAGTCTATAAGAATTTTACGTTACACTTCATGAGAGAGAATAGTTTTTCAGGATCTATCTTCTTTTAGGCTTTTTGCACAAATCTTTGGAAGGTTTTCAAGTTGTTCTTCCCAAATGAGGCACTTTTTTTTTTTTTTTTTGAAATTACAAAGATTTTTGGCAGTGGAAAATTGTATCCCAGTCAGCTGAGTTTAGTCCTATAGAATATAGGTATTACAGAACGTACGTGTTGTTTGAACTCTTCAGTCACCTGAGCAATTTGACTTCTGTGGAACCTGTACAGAACTCAAAGCAAAATGGACATCGCTCTAACAAATGCGGAGTGATTCTTGGACTTCTCCTCCTCTACATCAGCACAAAGGAAACAGCAAACAAATCATCTTACCATTTCCCTAGAGACAAAACTTAAAGATACAATACTTGCTTTTTCACTTGAGCCTTTAAAACCATTGTTTTGAATTCCAGAGCACAGAGTACTTTCCAAACGACTGAGAATTGCCAATTAGTGATAATATTCTAGCATAATTGTAATTGAGATTATTTTTTCTAACGAGGTAAACTTGTTAGAAAAAAAATACCTAAAGGTGTTCAAGATGGCACATTTAAGAAGGATTTAATCTTTGTGGGTTTTTTTTTTTGATTAATTGAAGCCCTTCACAAGACTGTTGGGTATCTGCTAGCATTGGTGTTTAGCACCTTTGCCAATGTCTGGATTTTCAGGCTGCTAAAAATAAACTATGTTTCTGAGTAGCTATAATTTGACATGTTTTAATTTCACAGCTTAAGAAATGAATCAACTCTCTGCAGATTGCGTCCCTAGTCAGTCTGCCTCAGGAGCTTTGTCATTTCCTTGGAGGAGCAGCATGTAAATCTTTCAGATGTGAGAGAATCCAAAAGCGTGAATGCAAAGCAGAGTCAGTGCAGGAGAACTGGTGCTGATTCTCAGGTAGTGATTGATTGAGTTTGGGGCACTTTGTTCCTAGAGCAGATGTGGAGAAAGCTTGTCCAGATTCAGTCACAGTTTCTTGCAGATGAGACCCGTTGGTACTAATATGCTGAAACACCCCAGGCTCTGTCCTGGTTTTGTGGTGTCCTTGTAATGCAAGGAGCTCTGTATTTAAAAAAATGTATTTATTTTTAAGTATGCTTGTAACTGTTCAGTTAAACCATTGCCAGTAATTCAACTATGCAATCTCTTCATTTGAGAAGATCTTTATGACAGGACCTTTGAGATCTCACAAATCTCACAGAGTACTCATTAACTTTTGGCACCTTTGATTCAGAAAGTTCCTTTGTTTTGTTTTTTAAGTTGCCCAGACTCTTTGTCTGGAACGTTATTTTTGGGTTTGGTCCTTTGAGAGGAGCCTGCATGCAGTCTTACCTTGAGAACCAGAATCCAAAGAGATGGTTCTTTTGCAGTAGATGTAGTCCCAGCCTCCAGCTGACAGCATAGTGATGTTGTAGTATAGCAATGGGAGAACCTGTCACGTGTTACAGACTTAGTTTGAAGTGCTGTTGCATCCCCTATTGTAGATGTAGCAGCAGTTCTTCACTTGGAAAAAAACAGACAAGCAGAAAGACCAGAACTGCTTAACTCTGAGCCTTTATTTTTATCTTGCCCCAAGTCGATCTTGTGATGAAGTGATCCACTGTGTGAGAAGAGCACATCTGTTCGGCCAAGCGTTAGTGCTCTGCACACTTCTTGTGTTTTCTCTGTGTTGTAAGGGTGCTGGATCTGAGCGTTTGCTGTTCTATGCACTTTATGTTGTTCCCTTTCATATAATTTCATCTTTTTGTGGCAATCAGTAGTCTCTACATCTCCTAATACAAATGCTGTCATCTCTTTTCTGATCTACAGCAGAGGAGCTGAGCTCGCTATTTGAAAAGAAGAATTTCAGAGTAAGATCTCCATGCTCTGGGAAGCAGTCGATTCTGTCTGTGCGACTCGAGCAGTGCCCCCTGCAGCTGAATAACCCCTTCAATGAGTACTCAAAATTCGATGGCAAGGTAAGTGAATCCGATATTTTTCTTATATCCAAGTGGTCCCTGACCTGAAGGTGATGGGCTGTAGCAGTTTTTGCCTGTATTTACTTGTTCAAACATTAATTAGACTTTTCATTAGGCTGTTATTTTGAAGTGGTTAAGTGGAAATATTCTTCTCCTAGTCTTGAATATCATGTTTCCAGCTTCAGTAAAACTGTTCTTGCATTTGTGTTACAAATTTACACTTCCTTGTTTTATTCTCTGGCAGCTTTGGTAGGTAAGCATTTGGTGCGGAGATCTTGCAGTCAGTGGTGACACCCTTTATAGAAATGGTTTGGCCACGTTTGCTTAGCCACATCACAGCACTTGCTAAATAGTGCGCAATTTGTGCTGTCCTCATCTTCCAAATACTTGAATGAGAGTAGGAAGATCCACTGTTTTGAGGGTAGAAAGGTGAAGCAGAAACAGGACGAGGGCTGGGGCAAAAAAAAAAACATGGACTAAAGAATGTAGTTCTGTGCACTCTTTTATGTTAACACACACAAGCGGTTCATGACAAACCTGGGTAGGTCAGATTCATTCACTGACTGCACTCATTTCCGGACCGTGCCTTTGGTATCTCTCAGAATTGCAGAGAACTCTCCTGTGTGCGATCTAGTTATCCTTATCAACAGTTCTTTTCTGTCATAAGCTTTGCACTGAAATGCAAATGTTGGTGTGATGGATCAGTGCCATATTTTTCCAAAACAATTATGAATAGCGCACAGGTGTGTTTTGTGCTGGATTTGTTTGTGGAGTCTGCTGTGGGAGTGTGAAATTTGAGCTTCGTTACCATTGTGTGGGAAGAATTTAATATTAAGAATCCTTGAAGTGGGAAGTCAGGTCTGTAACTCTGCTACCATATCTAGGAGTTAGAATGTGTGTGGAATGGTAACTTCTAAGCCATGAAGTCCACGTGGCAAAAGTTGCCTCTGTCTTTATTTAATACTTACTAGTATTTAGTAATTAGTGCTAATTTGGTTTTTCAAATTTTCTGGCCTCGTTAATAAGCGATGGCAGTACTTTGCTGTTAACACTAAGACATAAAACACCTTGCAGTTGTTACTTTGTGAATTCTCAGTTTGGCAAATATTTACATTCACTTCCAAGAGTCAAATATAGTGGAAGTAAAAATAAAATCAGTACTTCTTTAAGAGCAAGTTATTGTAGGTCAGTGGTATCCCAGCCCTGCTGCTTTAACACCCGCGCCTCGGGTGGGCTCCCTGCTGCTGTTCTTCTCAGGAACTTGAAGAACTGAAGTGTGTTTCCTTCCCACTTTGATAATCCTAACTACTTTTTACCATATTGATGTGAATTATAGTTGACTGTAATTAACATCTTAATTTTCGTATTTGTCCAATATATTTAGCAGGTGATTGTTCCATTTGAGGGATATTGTATTGCACAAATTTGTTTCAGATATTAATGAAATACATCAGTGTTACTCAATCGTGATGTGTAGTGTATGACATGAACCAGCTTGCTTGTGATTTAGAAACCAGAATACCTATTGAAGTCTCCAGAATGACCTAATTGACATTTTGCTAGCCTAAAAATGAGCTGTATTAATTATGAGAGCGTTATTTATTTTGTTCTGTAAGTTTTTCAATAGTGTGCTTATGAAATTTATCCTCTGCACTCCCATCTGTGTTACCGTCTGAGGTGGAGAAGGAACACGAATCTCATCAGTGTCTGACTCTGGGTGTCCGTTTTGGTGTTCTTCAGTGCTGTAAAATCAAACCATCCAAATTTTTAAATTTATTTTTAAGGAAATACTGCAAGTCTTGTGTTTATCTTCATTGATAATAGACAAGCAGTATTTTTCAGATAGATACAGTGCTATCGGGGAACAGCGCATGACTTATTTACATAATTAGCAGAGCCGTGTATCTCTTGGGGAAAGGGTACATAATTGGGGAGAGGCAGGAGGGATGAGGAGGAGCTAGGGGCCTAATTAAACATGTCTTTAAGAAAACCTACTTAATTATGTATTTACTCAGGAGATCACAGTGGCTCTGAAATCTTTAGGTTATAGCTGGGCCTTTGTTTCGGTCATTCTGTTTTTCTAATAGTTGTGTATTTGAGTACTGTATACCATTTCCAGCTGGCTGAGTAACACCTGTGATTCACTGGGAAACCTTCAGGAAGGCTGTATACTGTTGTGTGTGAGCTTTGTTTGCTTCTGTTCTCATCTTAACTGCATGCAGAATGGTTTTACCCGACAGTAATTCAGCTCCTAACTGGCCTGAAGTAGTGTAAAACCATTTTATCCCGGGTCTTCCCCCTCTGCGTTTGATGTATTATTTTAAGCTAATCAGTTAAATATTAGAAAATATTGTGCTCCGTAACGTCAACGAAGCCAATTTATTAAAATGCTTACATCTTGCACACGTTTTCTGCCAGATTTAGAGTCCTTTTCATAACCACTTCTGCAATTTTATGAAATAATAAAATTTTAGAGCACTCTAATTTCTTCCTGTTCTGATCAGTTCATTAATTACCAAAAAAGTAGAGAATATGGCTTGTGAAATGCAACTCTATTGCAAGCATTCTGATCAGCTCAGGAATTCAGATGAGTCTTGTCACGTAGTTACACAGGACAGACTTGTGGCTTTTGTGTGCTTTGTGAAACTTCAGCTCTTAACCAGAAGATGTACTTAGTAGCTATTCTTACCTGCATCTTCGAGTTTTTCCTTTATGAAGTTAATGTAAACCTAACCTCCACAGCTGCTTCCATGGTTTATGAATCTTGTGGGATATACCGCTTGCTTAATAAACCTCACAAACTCTTGCAAAGAACACTGTATGAAAAGTGGCCTTTACTTATTACTTAAGTTGTCATTGTAGAGAAAATTACTGGAAGGCTTAAGAAATCAGTGGCCAAATTGGTTTCCTTTATCTGCATGCAAACTACATTGTCATACATTTTATACATAAGTTCCAATATGTTGCAGTTTACAGGATTTGAAAAATCGTATTTTCATTGCTTACTGTTCCAACTTGCTGACAATTGATAGGTTGGGAAAGTAAGACTGGCTGTAAGACAGACTCGAAAGTTGTAGCCAGGCACCAAAAATGAAACACCAACAGCATCGTAATCACTTCTTTCAGTGACACAGCTGTGAGATTTGCAACATGCAGCTTACCTGTGGCTCCCAGAAAGAGAGGTTAATGACTGCTTATCTTTAGGGATAACGCTTTGTGGCAGAATCAAGGCCTTAATTGCTCCGTTCCCTAATTTCTAAATGTAGAAAATGGGGTAGTCTTGTCTGATGGCTTTTGTTAATTGTAGTAAAAGCATGTGTGTTCATTCAACAGAAATTCTGCATGTATCTTGCAAATCATGAGTGTGGCTTGCATGAGTTGCTGGAAAGTAGGGTGATGAAATTTCTCTGAGATATTAATGTGAAAGAATACAGATTTGGTGCTGTATTAACATCAAAGCTATTCAACCATATGACTGTTCCTACTGGTAAGAAAAGCGCTAGCAGGATGTGTTTATTTACTGGGATAGGAGGAAATCAGGCAAGAATCAACTATTCAGCTTTGCAGGAACCTGAATGAATAACTCTTGCTAAGGCCTCTGCGTACAATTCCCGTTGAAGTAATCTTTGAAGCCATTCCACAACCGTTTTTCTTCCAAGTCCGCTGCCTTTAAGAAATTCTCATCACTGAAGCGTCTTGTCAATTCAATTTGAGATGCCTGTCACCACATGGCTGCTCTTACATCCCTAGAAGAATGCTGCCAAGCACCAAAGTGCTAAAGGACAGTCAAAAAGAAATGCTAAAGATATGCAAAATAGTTAAAGGAGAGAGTTGGAAGAAAAGAGGGGATCGTTGAGCCCCAGGCAAAGTTGATGTGCAAGGCCAAAAACTTTTGTCTTGTGCAGACTGGTCTTCTCAAGATGCTTTTTGATTGCTATATTCATAGTTACTAGCTGAAAATCAAGGTCTGAGGAACTCTTCTAGTTTATCTGTCTGACCTTATAGGGCCTTTGTAGGTTTACTTGACTACTGGAGAGAGGTTCAGCTGGACAGATGCTAAAAATCCTATGCAAGGAATGGTAATTTTGGTGATGTGTTAAAAATCAAACAATTTCTCTTACAGCAACTGTTTCAAGAATGATGCTGTAGCAAGCATGGGGGAAGGGATAATTCATGAGTGCTAATTGCTTGGCTGTTAATTTTCATAAGTGTTGATAGAAGCAGTTCCTTAAATTAAACTTTGTTTAAAATGTATCAGGGGAAATATTCCGCAATGTCGGGCCTGAAGTGAAAATTAATATGAATGCTGTGGCAATTAACACGTACTGGTTAATAGCTTTTAGCAGCATTTTGGGATGATAGTCCTTAAATACATTCTTGCATGCTGCTCTTGTTTCAGTCTTGTTTGCGTGTGTTTCTGGATAATCACAAACAAATGTTTTCTGTGATCTCCAGAATTAGTTTCCTTCAAAGAAAGTAGATAAGGAACTTAGGAAAGAAGCAATAATGCTGTAAATAATATGGATAATATTTAACATAATCCAGGGTTAAAATGTGTGAGCTATTTTCTGTTTAAATATTTTGCCTTTGCATAGAATGTTCTTCATCTGAATATGTTTGCACATTTTTTTTTTGAAGCATTTGCTAGTTGTGCCAGTGTTAGTGGTTTCCATACACCTGCACGCCATGAAATAGTTGAAGTAGAGGCATCTGCCACGTTATTATTGTGTGAGCTTTTGGAGAGTGTTTATATGAGCTGGGCCTCATCCTGCTGCCCAGCAGCACATGGCTGCCCACGGCCCTGGCGTGGCACAGAGGGATGTGCACACAGTGATGCTGCGGGTGGGCACAGGGCCAGGCTGCCGGCAGCTGAGCTGCTTTCAGAGCCGCTGTGGGGCTGGTTGGCATCTGAGAGCCGTGCCGGCAGCAGGCGCTGTGTCGCGCCTTCCCCTCGGGGTGCTGCACCTCGGTGTAAGATTTGTCACCCAGTGCCACCCCTGGTGACAGCGAGCATCGGCTTTTTGGTGCGGCCCCAGCAAGGCAGGCTTTAGTAATTGTGCCTGAGGTCCGCTGCACAGAGCAGCACCCATCATGCTTCTGTGAAGCTGGAGATTCTTCACTGAAAAATTAACACTTTCTAATACAGATTTCCTTTCAGAATACGTGATTAGTGTAAGTCACGCTACTAGTTGAGTTGTAT